>CAUYQG010215589.1:0-11161 GCA_963574415.1 Tarsius wallacei | reverse complement strand
GCCCGGCTAATTTTTTGATTTATTGTAGAGATGAGGTCTCGCCTGCCCAGGCGGGTCTCGAACCCGTGGGCTCAGGCAATCCACTCACCTCAGCCTCCCAGGCGCGGGATTACAGGCTGAGCCACCGAGCCCGGCTGATTTCTGAACTTCTAGAGGTCACTTGCACCCAAATAAATGTTAGCTTTCGACATAATTTATAAACAGCATCATACTGCAGTGAAAGAATATGGACTTTGCAACCAGACCTCAGTTTAAAACCTAGTTCCAGTTATTTACCAGCCGGGTGTCTTGGGAAAGTTACCCATCTTCATGAACCTGTTTCCTCATCTGTAAACATGGGACTAAATCCCTTCTTTGCAAGGTTTCATGATATTCTTTCCATCTCCTCTCTTTAATCTTTAGAAACCTAAAATGAGATTATTTCTTAGCAATTTAGCCCTTATTAGGGCATTTTCCATTTGAAATCCTGTATTCTATTTTTGGGTATTTAAATTAGGCTTTTTTTTTTTTTTTTGTGGCAAGTCATATTCCTGGAATTTACATTTCTTTGTAGTTTAGAAAAATGGAAAATTTGGCATTCATTTATAATAGTTAATTTAATTAACCACATTTCTATGAGACAATAACCTACTTTATTCTACCTGATTCTGTAGAAACGATGCTATGTTTATTAATATAGTTTCTCTCCTTTACTGTAATTTTTTGAAATGAACTATAAAATAGACATGTGGACCAGGCGCAGTGGCTCACCCCTGTAATTCCACTATTTTGGGAGACAGAGGCGAGAGGATTACCTGAGGCCAGGAGTTCAAGATCAGCCTGGACAACTTGGTGAGACCTCTCTACAAAAAATTAGCCGGGCATGGTGGTAGTATGCCTGTAGTTCCAGCTACTTGGAAGGTTAAGGCAGAGGGATCGCCTGAGCCAAGCAGGCTGAGGTTGTGGTAGTTGTGAGCATGCCACTGCACTCCAGTCTGGGCAACAGAGTGAGTCTCTGACTCAAAAATAAAATAGATATGGGGAAATTATGTGAGCATTTAAGTTCTGGTCAAGTTTAAAGCAAAAAGGCTTTAGCCTTATGTAAAAGGAGTCACTGTAAGTATATGCCAGCATTTGTTAGTGAGACAGAAAAAAAGAAAGGAAAATGATTACCAAGAGATGTGCATAAAAGGACACAGGGAACAAAAAAACACAACAGAAATGTCTTCACCTCCTTGACAACCCATTTTTCTTCATTTTTGTTAGTAACGGGTATGCCAATGCACTCCTCATTGAGACCTGTACACCAGCATACTATCCCAATGGAATTTTTTTCATTAGCTCCCGTTTTAAAAACAATTAAAGAGTGTAATTGTCAACATATAAGGAAAAAAATAGATGGTCATATCTATCAAAGCCATTACAAGTTTAAAGCACTGCTAATAAAACACCAGTAATTCTATACAATTTCCAGTTTCTTCTTATGCTGAAGTCAAACAAGAATATTTATTGGTAAAATAAGATTGAAGTATTCAGTGTAATTTTAATTCAAAATGAAATTAAGGCTGGTGTAGTGGTTTATGCCTGTAATCCCAGCACTTTGGAAGGCCGAGGCAGGAAGATTGCTTGAGCCCAGGAGTTCAAGACCAGTCTAGCCAGACAAGGTGGTGCATGCCTGTAGTCCCAACTACTTGGTAGGCTGAGGCAGAAGGACTGCCCAGGAGTTCAAGGCTGTAGTAAGCTGTGATCGTGCCACTGCACTCCAGGCAGGTGACACAGTGAGACCCCAACTCAAAAAAAAAAAAGTACATTTCTTTCTTAAACCCCATTTCCTTCTTAATCCTCATTTCTTATATTATAGTAGCTACCATTTTAAAGCCAAAAATTGCCAATTCACTTAAGTTGCATTAGACAGAACAACTAAACACATTAGTTAAGTCGGCTTTTTCTTTTCTTTTTGAGTCAGACTTTCATGCTGGCACCCAGGCTGGAGTACAGTGCCACGATCATAGCTTACCATAACCTCAACCTCCTGGACTCAGGTGATCCTTCTGCCTCAGCCTCCCGAGTAACCAGGACTACAGGTATACGCCACCATGCCCTGCTAATTTTTTAAAATTTTTCGGAGAGATGAGGCCTTGCTGTGTTGCCTAGGCTGATCTCGAACTCCTGGGCTCAAGCACTCCTCCCACCTCAGCCTCCAAAAGTGCTGGGATTACAGATGTGAGCCACCATGCCCAGTCAAAATGTACATTTTATAGTAGTCATGCTTTCTAGTTTGAAAAGTAAAATGTACTTTACAAGTGTTCTTTAAATTTATTGCTATAAAAATCCCATGATTTAAAGATGAGAACAAATTTATTGGTCTCAGATTAATCAGAGAGCTGTAATTTAAATTCAGGTATTTCAAATGTTCTTTCACCAGATTTTAAAATTATATCAAAATATATCTGAATGAATACAAGCCATTTTTATTTTACTTGTGTATCACCTTTGCGTTCATACTTCCAGCACCTCTAAAACCAAAAGCTGGACTTATATAACAGACACTTAGAAGAGAATGGTCATAAGACAACTTCTTCTGGGGAGCAAAAGAGAAGATGAATAATACATATATTTTTGGTAGTTCACATCCCAGTTTAATCTTCTCTTTCATCATCAACAACCTTCTTTTGCCAGCAGTCCTTTTCAGAGTCCTCACCACAACTATTCTGCTGCACTTTCCCGCTTCCTCCTTGTCCACCGGCTCCTCTCTGCCTCTTCAGCTGTTCCCCTTCACATCCATCCCGCATACAGGCTTTCGTGCCATCTTTAATGACTATACTCATTACCCTCTCTGGTAAAAACATTTATACCAGTGGATTTTTGGAAGAATATAATGCTTTGATCATATAAAAATGCAGATTATCAATGTTTCATATAAATTGAGGAACACACAGACAAGCACCTCTTAAAGGACCTCTGCCCAGCCCATGCTTCACTCATAAAGTCTCCTTAAAACACAGCACACAGGATCCTTTCTTTAATACCATAAGCTCAAAATCATCAATATAAAATTAGTGGCAAATGAAATTTGAATATTAATAAAGTAATAATACAGCATAATATGGAAATCCTTAGTAATCTTTATTTTGACAACATTCTTGGCAATAACTAAAACCTAGAGAAAGACTTATGAACTTAGAATCTAGTCTATTATTTACAATATATCAGTATTATTTAAAAAAATTTTTTACCTCATTCTACTTATACAAATAAGACCTCTTCAAGGTTTTATTTTTATTTTAAAAATGTGGGGTACAATTCAGGGTTAGGTACTTACGTGGTCATCATACAGGTAAAGTGTGGGTACCCTTACTGAGGTTACGTGTTCTCTCCATGCCAGCAGTGCTCCCTACTGCCAATCCCTTTCTTAGAGTATTATGATAAATGTTCAGGGTAAAACCTCTTCAAGGTTCTATTTGAATTTGTTAAACATTAAAATACCCTGGGTATATAAACAAAGAACTTAAATTGGAGATGAGCAATTCTGCAATGTTTGCAAGGAATTCCCAAGGGACATCATACATAAGGATGTATTTAACTTAGATAAATTACAGAAAGTACAGAAATGGAATGTTATTTATGAGGAATATGCTTAGGTGTTACACTGCATTAAAAGATGAAGAAGAAATTGAGAAATCACTTATTTCATAATTCAAACAGTAGCTTTCTTACCTATTATAGGAAGCCGCTTTTTCCTCTCTGCTTCAAATACTGTGTTATCCAAATCTTCTTGTGATGGCAATGGTTCTAAATTAGTAGCCTACATAGGAGAAAAAACAATTAATGCTATTTTCCCCCTTTGGGGTTTTAAGCAGAATTCTTTCTCCTACTAAACATAACCTAGCTACTCTATTATTATTTGTGAGCTTTCCCAAATCATCTACTCTTTGAAATTTTGTTTCTAACATAATTCTTCCCAAGTTGTCAGTTTCTATCAGTTTCAATAGGACACACAATACATTATTTATAATCGTGACTGTGGTTTTGAGGAGCAAGGATATTAAACTATAGCAATTAAAGTGCGTAAGTTTGTATTTAATAACACTGAAATTATAGCAATGACTACAGAATAAAATTATGTTTCATATATTGACTTTTACAAGCATTAAGTCCTACAATTTTTATTGGAAAAATATCCCATCATACCTGTGTACTTCCATTTATCACCAGTAATATCTTGAGGCTCTTCATATGAATACTACGATCCAGCAGTTCCACAGCTTTGTCCAAGTCATCTTGGGTGGTTAATGGAATTACCAACTAGACAAAAAGAAGCATAAGGAATCATGCGGCCATCTCACCAGGTCAAGCTCTTCCATGAGCATCTCCATTAACAGGGAATTACAAATGTCAAAATACCTTGCTCTTTGATTTGTTGCTATAATGAAAGTCTAAATGTGCATCTAGATTGCTTTGCTCTCCCCATCCTACTACCACCAAAATCTTAGAATAAACATGGATGATTTGCCTTATTAAGTATTACATTCTTCTAGAAAATACATTTAAATATTATTTTTCTAGGATATTTCCAAAATGCTGTTAAATTTAAGTTATATATTTGCTGTAAAACAGCATTAAGGAGTATACACAAAGACCATAACAAATAAACTATTTTTCATCTGCACAGATGAAACTCAGTTCTTTTTCCAGTTGTAACCACAGATTTGCACTCTCATCTGGTGTGTTCGTCAACATACCAACATCCTCAGCACCTGCCATGGAGGACAGCTGCTATAGAGGGAGGCCACCAGTAACATCTCTGCAATGTAGAGCCTACCTGGGGTTCATCTCTCTGAGTCTGGTGACCTGACCTCTACACTCTAAAATAAGCTACTGGGGTAGCCATCCAGAGTAAACCCTCAATGTGGAATCTGCTTTTATTAGTCCTCTCATGGATCAATGTTACAGAGGACAAAAACACCTGAGAGGTCTATGAGAAAAAGTGTGATTTCACACAATTAAAGAAAATCAAAGTATCACTTTTTTAAAGTCAATTTAGTAGCTTAAGAAGACTATCAATAACTTCAAAGTATATTCCATTTTATTGAAAGAGGGATAGAATAAAAACAAGTAAACATAATCTACACCTGTTATCTTGCACTGTATCAGGCCATTCAAATGTAAGGCCTAGTTAATTTGAGGTCTCCTACAGTATAAATTCCTTGAGGACAAGCACCACACCCACACACATAAACACACATGCACACGCGCGCGCCCACACACACAAACATACACCAGCAATTAGCATGGAACACAGCAAAGAGCAGATACTTGGTAAATGTTGTTTAATAAATACCACAGGAGTGAAAGTTCAGTGTGCATCCAAACCCACTAGCTGGTATGGCATGTACTCACTCTGTAGACTTTTGGGGAAAAAGTTCTTGTTTTAAAAAAAGGTTGCCAGTCACAAATATAAAGCAGCATAAACGTGAATTCCATCATACAATTTGCTTACATTTAATTACTCTGTATGTAAAATTATATTCCCAATTTCTATTTGTAGCTCATTTTGTATTACTGTGAGTTGTCCACTAACTAGGCTCTTTTTTCTCTATGAAAATTTTTTTCCAATAAAAAAAGAATTATTAACTGTATGGTATCACAGAACAAGCCTGATTTACTAAATTCACTTGAATTTCTTTTATTTTCCTACCAATTATGAACCATATTGATATATCTTGCTCCTACCTTCAGCAGTCTGTTTTATTATATTTTAAGCACTGAAAAACTTTAAAAAGCAACAGTGAAGACTGTTCTGCCAGTTTTTCACTTGAGAGGGAACTCTGAAGACTTTTCCTATACATTTATTTATAATTGGATTGTTTGCTTCTGAGGTAAAAACAAAACAAAACAAAAAACCCACTAATTCAAATGACAGTAACCACATAGGAACAGGTAGGATTCTGCTCTTCTTCCATTTGCTACCGTGAAATATGGACGTCCCGGAGGAGTGCCTGGCACAGCAACTAAGCCATTCCTACAGTTCTGATGTGATCCTGGCTGTGTTCTAAGGTTCCCTACTACAAACTGTAAAATGAGAACCAAGAGTCAAGAAGAAGGCGGGGAGCAGTGGCACAAGCCTGTAATTCCAGCACTTTGGGAGGCCGAGGTGAGCAGATTGCCTGAGCCCATGGGTTCGAGAACAGCCTGGGCAACTTGGCAAGACCTCATCTCTACAATAAAAAATAAAAAATAAAAAAAATTAGCTGGACGTGGCAGTACGTGCCTGTAGTTCTGGCTACTTGGAAGGCTGAGGCGGAAGGATCACCGAGACCCAGCAGTTCGACACTGGGGTGGCCATAAGCGTGCCACTGCATTCCAACCTAGGCAGCAGAGTGAGACTCCAATTCAAGGAAAAAAAAAGAGTCAAGAAGTAGTCCCAGCTTATTTAAATTATACTAAATAGATCACAGAACGTTTTCCTGTTTGGTAAATTCACTTCAGCTTCATTCCCTCTGGCTTATTTTTGATGAATCAGTTGTTCGTTAATATAAATCTTTCCTGGAAGGGAAACTTAAAATTGAGTCCAATTACACATTAAATAGAACTTAAATTTGAATAAAGTAAATAATCTTTTTGACTTACATAGTAAAGCATGACAATAAACTATAAAAAGGTTTTCCTGCTCTACTTATCTAAAATGAGAACACGACAACACACACACAGAGACATACACAACCACCTTAAATAGACAAAGAACAGACAGACTAACAAATCCAACCAATCCCAGCTTATATTTCCTGGTTGTTTCAACTACAGCAAACTATAAGTTTATAGAGTAATAGTTCATTTTGAACAAAAGAATTTATATTAAACTACAAAAAATATTTACAGAACTGGAACAATGTGTGGTATAAATGAGTGTTTTGCTTATCTATAGGTCCACAAAACTGACACTTTTATAATATTTTCCCTAATACGCCCAATGTCCAAGATTATGCGTTTGATTTGGGACAACATGGTTAACTCACAGAATCACAGACTGTCGCAGAATCTCAGGGTTTCATAAAATCTTAAATGTAATCTTATCCTAACACAACCTCTAACACATCCTTCTAGAAGACCACCAAAACATAATGGCAGACCACTCACAGAAATCATTCAGAAAGCATGAGAAAAATAAACTAAAAATGGAAAAACCTTCCAATTTTTAGAAACTGGGAAAGAGTTACTAAAACCACAGATAGGTTAGTTTGATGTCAATCTTCAAGAAAACCCCAGAAAAAATTACATAAACAAATTGGGAGAATTAATAAAAGAAATAGCAATTCCAGGAGCTAGCATAGATATAATATCAATCTAATCACATCAAACTGATCTCATCTTTGTTGCTAAAGCTACCAAGCTGGTAGATAAAAACAATATTATAGTCTTAATATGTCTTGGCATTTAAAGTTTTCCATGATACAATTTTAGAAAAAAGAAAAGAAACAGATATGTCTGGGATCCCCTAGAATCCTACCATAGGGATTATGCTAAGTTCAAGTCATTTACATTAAAAAACAAACAAACTAGGAAACACTGGTAGGAGTATGGGGAAGACAGGGAAAGGGAGAAGGTCCATAAAGGGTGTATTATTATCCAGCAACTTACCACTGTGGGCAGGTGGAATCTACCCATCCCCACTGCCCTCCTCTTCCCCTCAGAGGCCCATCTCCCTAGCTCTGAGGCCCATTATCCCTTCAGCCCCTGTGGCCATACCTTTGGAAAGCCCTCAGAGCCTGAGGGGTTGGCAGGTAGAAATCTCACCAGCACAAACAGAAACAGTAAGTGCTAAGATGAGGCTAGCCAACATGGTGTTTATGGCTAACTGAAAACTCAAAAAAGCATTTAAAAAATAAAAATTCATGGTACAACTATAGCACAGTACTCATCATATTTTTCAGTACTGTTTGTTGGGATATAAATTTTTACTGCATTTTCTTTTGCTTTAAATTAACAATTCATTCAAAATCTAATATTTTCAAATATTTTAATTTACACAATGCTCTAACATTTGCAAAGCACTTTCACATGTTTCCTTGCATTAATTTTTTACTAAGTTCTCCACTGTCACTCCACCCCACCAGCAGTTTTCCTATTCTTGAAACATTTTTCCATCTTAAGATCACTGCATGCACTGCTCTGAAGTCACTGCCTCTACCAGCAATGTTCTTTCCCTGAAACTTTGCGGGGTTGGTATTTCATACTTAAAGTCTCAGTATAAATATCACCACCACAGTTAGTTCTTCCTTAATATTATAAATAGGACAACAATTACCCCTGCCTTCATTTTTTTATCACAACATGCATTTCCTTCAAAGAACTTCATATATTTAAATAACTCATTTATTAGTTGCCTGATTTTACTATGGATCTATAAGGTCTACTTCACGAGGGCTGCAATTCATAAGTTATAACATTAGGCATAAAAATTCAATAAATATTTACTGAACATAAAAAAAGAAATTAACCCTAATCACTATCCTTATTAATTACTAAATTATCCTATAAATTTTACAATCTCAACATCTTGAGATCTCATAGAATCTCAAGAAAAATGAAACCTCAGAGATCATTTAATAAATTCAATTCTAATTTTATAGAAGATTTTAAAAGGGGCTTCTCCACAACACAGAGCTCCTCAGTGCCAGAGTGAGCCCTCAAGGTTATAGGCACTGACTTCCAAACATAAGCATAATAATCTAATTGAGTTCTAACCAACACTGAAACAATCTTTGAAGTTTTAACTAAACTGTCTGACTACCAAAACTCTATTGTCTGTAGCCAAGTGTAGAGTATGGGAGGAAAAGATAGTTTTCTACAAAGTACCCAGAGGCTAGAAGTGTTGGCTCATGCTTGTAATCCCAGCACTTTGGAAGGCCAAGTTAGAAGGAATGCTTGACCCCAGGATTTCGAGATCAGCCTGGGCAACATGGCGAGACCCCATCTCTACAGAAAATTTTTAAAAATTATACAGGCATGGTGGTACGTGCCTGTAGTTCCGGCTATTCAGGAGGCTAAGGTAAAAGGATCACCTGAGCCGAGGAGGTTAAGGCTGCAGTGAGTCATAATCATGCCACTGCACTCCAGTCTGGGCGACAGAGACCTTGACTCAATAAATAAATAAATACACAGAGAAAAGCATAAATTAGCAGCAAACTTCCAAGTAATACATATATTTTCTCCTATAATAGATTCTTATTCAATTATTTGCACAGAAGCACCCTCTATTATTTTCCACAATGGAAAAAAAATCAAAAAAATCAATTTTGATTAAAACTAAAGTTAAAATTTACTTGTGATATTTTATTCCTGATATACTACTACATATATGTCAATCCCTATATAAAAACAACAGTCCTGAAAGTCTCTTAAGTGAACATACTACTTCCCAAAATAAGATCTACTAAAAGTTAAACTGTATATGTTTACCTCGTTATTGGTATAATGCAGATCCATAGACTGTCCAAAGGCAATTTTAGCTTTAGACCTTAGATCTTCCAGCTTAACTGGTCTGGGGAACTGAAGAATTCTATATAAACAGAATTTTAATATATTTTACTTTCTTAGGCAAAGTTAAATAATATACCTGTAACAGTTACCTTTTGTCAGATACAAAATTAAGTTAAAAACTGTGTATTCACTATTCTTAAACACTACAATACCTCATTTTTTATCAAGTGCACAAATTTTCAATACAAAGTTCAAAAACTCTGAATTTGTTCTATTCTAATAAAAAATTTAAAGAGTAAATTTTTACAGCCTCACACCTGTAATCCCAGCGCTTTGGGAGGTCAAGGCGGGAAGGTTGCTTGAGTCTAACAGTTTGAGACTAGCCTGGGCAACATAGCAAGACCTCATCTCTATGAAAACATAACAAAACCAGCCAGGCACATTGGAGCACACCTGTGGTCCCAGCTATACGGCAGACTGAGACAGAAGGACTGCCTGGGCCCAGGAGGTTGCAGTGAGCCATGATTGTACCACTGCACTCTAGCCTGGGAGACAGAGTGAGGTCCTGACTCAATCAATAAACAACCAAATAATTTAAAAAGGAAATTCTCAAAATTATCTGCAGTTTTCCACTTACACTGAAACTATCATAAAAATATTTTATTTTATTTTATTTTTTGAGTTGGAGTCTCACTCTGTCGCCCAGACTGGAGTGCAGTGGCCACTCCCGGTCACTGCAGCCTCGACCTGCTGGGCTCCGGTGATCCTTCCGCCTCAGCCTTCCAAGTAGCTGGAACTACAGGTGCGCGCTACCACGCCCGGCTAATTTTTTTGATTTATTGTAGAGATGAGGTCTCGCCAAGTTGCCCAGGCAGGTCTCGAACCCGTGGCTTCAGGCAATCCACTCACCTCAGCCTCCCAAAGCACGGGATTACAGGCTGAGCCACCGAGCCTGGCTCTATCATAAAAATATTAAAGAGTAATGTAAAATGTCCATTAAAAAAGTGATTAAACTTAAGTATGTAACATCTGCACAACAGAATACAATGAAACTAGAAAAGAATAAAGTTGTTATTTTGGGGATTCAAACTTAGACTTCTATATCCTCATCAGTTGAACATTTTTGAGCACATATATCATGTAAGCATACCTCAAAATAAATATTTTAAAATATTACAACTTACATATGAATTAAAATTCTAGTATTTTCTTCCTATATCCCAAAGGCATTCACTTAACACTTGAAGACTACCACAGTAGACTGTAAGCCCCATGAGGAAAGAGACCATGTCTGTTTTGCTCACATTATTCCTTCAGGACCTAGCATATAGTAAGTACTTGATAAAGTGCTGAATGAATGAAAAAAATTAGGAAGATATCCATAAAAAAATCTAAAATAGGAAAGTGGATTGGACAACAGTTCTATGCTATAGCTGAGATATAATATTTTATATATATATGTATGTATATATATGTATATGTTGGCGACAGGGTGAGACTGACTCAAAAAAAATTCTGTATAGTATCTGGAAGGATGATACAATTATGATAGGGAAAAATATATTTAGTTTTCACTGAGTAAAATAAAAGGAAATGATAATATACTTAAGGGCTACAATAAGCAGTGACCTTGTGTATTTCCTAATATTACAAGGTAAAAATATTAAACATTTCTGATACTTAGCCTGAATTTTGACAGATT
>CAUYQG010215579.1:0-16932 GCA_963574415.1 Tarsius wallacei | reverse complement strand
CACCCAAGTCCCCGTGCACACAGCCTTCCCGAGACTGGGCCTCCCTTTAGCTGAGCACCTGCTTTGGGCCAGGTTCTCGCTGAACTCCCTCCCAACTCCTTCTGGAGAATTCCTCGAGTCCGTCCTGTGTGCAGGGTTTCCCCGCCACATCGGAAGCGTGGCTCTCTCTCTGGCTCAGGCTCAAACTCCTGGATCTTTGGATCGGGGGCAGTGGGCCTCAGAGGCCGCCCTGTGACAGGGCTGGAGGCAAGGTGACAGGCACTGGGGTTTTGGAGCCTGTGGTTCTAACAAGCTCATGCTGTCCACCTCTGCTTTGCCACAGAGGATACCAGAGTTGAAGGCACTGAAAAGAATGTGGCCGCCCTTCCAGAGAGGGGGAGCCATCGGCCACCTGGGTGTTGGCAGCTGCTTCCTGGGCATTTGTTCAGCACAGGGGTCTGTGCTAAGCCCTGTGGTCTTTCCTTTGGTCTTCATAAGAACCCCACAGGGCAGGGATACCTTTTCACCCCATTTTATGGATGAAGACACTGAGGCTGGGAATATCTGAGGGTTGGCCTGTGGGCTGGGTCAGACAGGCAGAGGGGGGACCTGAGCCCAGACTCTGACCACTGGCCTCTGGCGGCAGCTGGTCTATCCAAAAGAGACCGGGGGCATCTCACGATTTCAAACAAAACTACTCACGGCCACCACGGCAATGGCACAGTTTCAGCACTGGCCATGCAGGGGGTCCGGGCTGGGGTCCTGGTCTGTAGAATGAGTTGGGAGGGAGTTCAGCGAGAACCTGGCCCAAAGCAGGTGCTCAGCTAAAGGGAGGCCCAGTCTCGGGAAGGCTGTGTGCACGGGGACTTGGGTGGGCAGGAGATGGGAGCAGAGAGGGCCACGAGACCCTCCCTGCTGCCTCCCCAGGGAAACTGGAGTCTTTCCCAGAGCCTTTGGAATTGGTTTTTTTTGCATTTGAAAACTGAGAACTGATTAGTGTGTGGGGACTGATAGAGCCAGAGTCTGACATGGGGTGGCGGCAGAGAGGAGGTGTGCTGGCAACAGGGAAGGTTCAAAGCTCAGAGCTCAGGCTGGGTATGGGCTTCGGGGAGGAGGTGTAAGAACAGTCACCGAGTACAGGATTGTCTTTCTGTGAGGCTGGAGTGTGTGCAGCTGCCTTGGACCCAGGGCGTGGCCTGAGCCAGGGCCTCAGCCGGAGGGAGGGAGGGGCACTATAAATCCAGCAAGGCCGTCCCCTCTCTGGGCCTCCGTTCCTGCATCTTGAAGCCAGAAGCCATCGCAGCCACCTGTCTAGGAGGCTGGGAGGTTCCTCCTGGCACACACGAGGAGCTCGACCCATGCTCCCACCCACACTGCCACCACCTGGCCTCTGAGTTCTAATCTTGCACCCGGTCGGGTCATACAAGGCCACCTATCAGCGCTGACTCAGTCCTGTTCCTCTCTGAGGAAATGCAGCTGAGGGACAGGACAGAGGCGCCAGAACGCCTCGGTCTGAGTCATGGTTCTGCCGCTTCCTGGCCGTGTGACCTTAGCAAGCTACTTACTATCCATGGGCCTCGGTTTCCTGGATAATAATAGCACCTGCCTATAGGGTTGTTGAGAGGATTGAGGATTAAATGGCCTTTTATCATAATAGTGCCCATCTAGTGGTAGCTGTAAAAATAGGAAGAAGTATTATTATCACTATGCATTTGTGGTGCACCCTTAGCTCAGTTCAAGCTTATTCAAGTAGCCATGTGCAGTCTTCTATGTTTGCTATAAGACTTCTGCAAAGAAGGCTGCCCGTTATACATCTCTTCTAACGTCCTATATGAAAGTTCATCCCAGAATTCACTGTCAGGAGAAATGCCATCTTCCTAATTAACGTTTTCCCTCCTTGTTGATAACTTGAGCTAGGCAAATCACCCGAATTCCCTTTCTGCCTTGGCTACCAGGAAGCTCAAGTCAAATTTAAATCTCAATCATGGTAGCAATTATAGCTGGTTTATTTGCTTCTATTCCTTTTTCATCTGGCTTTCTATTTGACCTCATCTTGTGAAGTGTGTTTCTCTTGTGTCTTTTAACCCTTTATGAAAAGAGGTCATGCAGTAAAAAAAAAAAAATCAACCTAGTGTTATGTATAAAATTTAGGTAATTGGTCTAATCGACTTGGTTATCCAGTTTCTTGGGCAACTCTGGGAGGGGTCAGGGCAACAGACGTTCCAGGGACCTCAGAGACCACCTCCTTGTTTGGGGAAAATGCAGCCCGTAATTGTTATTTCCTATATGCTGTTAATATTTTATGTGCTTGTCTGATGCAATGAACATAGTCGAGTTATCTCCTGATGGATATTCATTAGGAAATGTTGAATCATAATTACTCACAAAGAAAAACGCCTGCAATACCCTATTGATTGAAAAAGCAGATTATAAAACAACCTAATGACAAAACCACATGTCTTATATGATCCTATAAATCCCACACAGGCCGTATGCACACCTGTGTGAGCAGTGGGTTCTCTCTGAGTGGTAGGGTTACGAGTGATCTTTTTTCTTTCTCTGTATTTACCTGCATTTTAGATTTTTTTTTTTTAAATTGGGGTCTCACTCTGTTGCCCAGACTGGAGAGCAGTAGCATGATAATGGCTCACTGCAGCCTCGAACTCCTGGGCTCTGATGATCTTTCTACCTCAGCCTCCTAAGTACCTGGGACTACAGGTGGACACCACCACACCCGGCTTTTTTTTTGCCTTTTGTTTTTTTGGGCGGGGGGTAGAGGGGGGGTTTCGCTATGTTGCCCAGGCTGGTAGACTTTTATTAAACAGCAATTGCATAGGGCTCTCGTTATATGCTATTGTGTGTGTGTGTGTGTGTGTGTGTGTTGTTAATTTAAAGAAACATTCATCAAGGGAGATTGAAAAGACTTGGCCACATATGGGAAAGCAGTCATGGAGCTGGTAAAGCCCTATCCTGCACAGGTGCTCAGTAGCCATCCCTGGAATAGACGGTTGAGTAAGGTCAAGGGTTGCCGGGGGAGGCCTAGTCCTGAGTATGAGAAGAGTAGGCTTGCACCCGGGCCCTCTCTGGGCACCCGAGGCGGTGCTTCCTCGGCCCACGGAGTAGAGTCCTCGCTCAGAATTCAGGGACAGATCTCAGGAGTGACCCTCAAGACTGAGCCTCTCTGCCCATGGAAGATGTGTCCAGCATCAACCCCACAAGTGCGTGTATGACATGGAACCAGCCAGGGACAAGTACATGGAGAGGGGGAGAGGAGTGGAGGGACACGTGGCCCCTCATGCATGGCAGGAAGGATGGGATCTGAGACGCAACCAGAAGAGGAAGCCCGGGCAGCCATGCCTTCAGAGGCGGTGGGTCCAGCTCCGACCGCACCGCCTGTGTGCCAGGCTGCGTCAGCACGGCCGCAGTCTGTTAACTCCTCACCATGACCCTTAGGACCGATCCCCTGTTCTGGAAACTGAGGATCAGAGAAAGAAAGTGGCTTGCTTCAAGTCACACAGCCGGAAGGGTGGAGGCCAGCAGTGTCTGACTCCAGAGGCTGTGGCTTTAGCCACTCCGTTTTCTTTCTACACTTAGAGAGAGAGCAGGCTTGGGGGTAGAGCCAGAGAGAGCAAGAGGTGGGGTGGGGGCGGGAGGGAAGGGGGAGAGAGAGAGAGAGAGAGAGAGAGAGAGAGAGAGAGATGCTCATGGAGCCGGGCTTCCCACTCTGCCCATCTAGGTCAGCAAACTCTTCTTTGAAAGGCTAGATAGTAGGTCGTCCAGGCTCTATGGGCCTGTGGCCTCCACTTCCCCACTACCCCTGCAGCGTGAGAGCAGCCTCAGGCAATGCAGAAGAGAGATGAGCATGCTCCAGTGAAACTTTATTTTTAGACAATAAAATGTCAGTTTCGTATCATATTCACACGTCCCGAAATGTGACTCTTTTGGTATTTTTTCAGCCATTTACAAATGTAAAAGACGCTCTTAGCTCACAGGCCGGACACAAACAGCAGGCGACCCAGATGTGGTCTGGAGGTCCCTGGTCCAGAAGGTCAGGGGCGAGGCCTCAGAGGGAATCGTGAGGTTTCTCTGCATTGTGTGCCTCAGGGAGTGAGGGGCTTGGGGCTTCTGTGGGGAGCCCAGCTTTGGAAGATCCCCTGGAGGATGCCCCCTCCTCAGAGGGTGGGGGCCTGCGGGGGAGCTTGTGAATGGGACCGAATCCCTTATGCATCGGAAGGCGTGTCTGAAGTCCCTGGGGGAAGCAGCTTGGGTGCTCTGTCCTCAGATGTGGGGCGCGCTCACAGTTCAGCCAGGACAGATGCCAGGGTCACCCTCACCTGCGTGCCTGCTAAAATCCAGATGCCCAGCCCCTGTCTCCACCCAGCAGAACCAGACCCTCTCAGGGAGGGGCCAACAACAGTGTTTTTAACAAGCCCCGCAGCGAAATCTGAGGACTCCTTAGCTGGTGACCTCGAGTAAGTTAACCCGCTTTTCTGTGTTTTGGTTTCCTCATTTTTGAAATGGGCATTACCACGGCCGCTTCGGCGAGAGGTTGCGAGGAAGACATTGCAGCTCAGAGCGTGGCACACTGTAAGTGCTCAATAAATGCTCACTATAATTCTTACTCTTGTTCGTCTGACCCTCGTATTTCATACATGGGGAAAATGGGGGCCCTGGGATCTGAGCCCAGGGCCTGGCCTGGCCACTCATTCAGGTTCCTCCCCAGGAAGGACCGGCAGCCAAGAGCCCTGAGCACCCTCTGTGTCAACGCTGTGGCCGCAGGGTGGGGGCAGTCTGGGCCGTCCAAGTCTTACCTTCGTTGTTCTCGCCGGGCGGGTGGTAGAAAGACAGCCCCAGGGAGATGATGGCAGCGATCTCCAGGATGATGAGCGTCACGTCCTGCAGTGCCTCCCACACCAGCTGCAGGAAGGTTTTTGGCTTCTTTGGAGGTATAAAGTTTTGCCCAAAAATCTGCTTTCTCTTTTCCAGGTCTGGAGCCGTGCCTGGCAAACCTGTGGGCAGAGTGCAGAGGGGTTGGCTGGTGGCCCAGGGAGAGACAGGCGTGCCCAGGAACCCAGGACCAGAGAGGGGAAAACAGTCAGGGACTTGCTTCGGGCCCCAAGCGGGCTCCTGAAGAGTGCTGGGGACACCCTGTGGTGGGCTGAATGCTGTCTCCCAAAAGATTACATCTGTGTCCTGACCCTGGATGTAACCTCATTTGGGAAAATAGTCTCTGTGTGCTGTTGTTGTTTTGGAGTTGGGGGTCTCATTCTATCACCCAGGCTGGAGTGCCGTGATCATGAAGATTATGGCTCATGGCAGCCCCCAACCTCCTGGGTGCAGGTGATCCTTCTGCCTCAGCCTCCCGAGTAGCTGGGACTATAGGTGTGCACCTCCACGCCTGGCTAATTTTTGATTTTCTGTAGAGACAATGTCTTGCTATGTTGCCCCGGCTAGTCTCGAACTCCTGGGCTCAAGTGATCCTCCCAAAGTGCTGGGATTACAGGTGTGAGCCACAGGGCCCAGCCATTTGGGAAAAGAGTCTTTGTTGATGTAAGTTGAAGGATTTCGAGATGAGATCATCCTGGGTTATCCATGTGGGCCCCAGATCCAGTGACAAGTGTCCCTACAAGAGACACAGACACAGAGGGAAGACAGTCATGTGAAAATGGAGGCAGAGTTGGAGTGATGCAGTCAACAGCCAAGGGACACCTGAGACCCCCAGAGGCCAGAAGAGAGCAAGGAACTATCCTCCCCAGAGTCTTCAGAGGGAGGCGGCCCTGCCAACACCCTGATTTTGGACTCCTGGCCTCCAGAGCTGGAGAGAATAAACAAGTTACCCAGTGTGTGGTCATTTGCTATGGTGGCCACGGATGCAAGTGCACACCCTTACAAAACCCACCTGACACCCGTGCCCTGTTCCTGCTTTGTGTTTCCTTGCGCTCTCCTGTCTAGCACAGATAGCAGTGAAGAGAACAGACTCAGAGCACTGCCTGAAGTTGAACCCTGGCCTGATGGTCCTGACTCTCTGAACCTCAGAATCCTCTTCTGTAATGGGCAGGGTGGTCACATCTAACTCATGGGCCGGTTGTATCACAGGAGGCCATTCCTGTGGCCAGCGAGCATTTATCGAGCACCTACGAAGTGTCCAGCGCTGCCGCAGACACTGGAACAGAGCAGCCCCCAAGACGGACCGCTGCCCACCCCAGGAGCCGATCATGCCGTGGGCATCCATGGGGTGTGCTTGGAGCTGTGCCTGGTGGGTGTGGACGCTCAGTTGACCATGGCGGCTACTACTATTCTGGATGAGGGAGAGAGGTGTGGCCAGGTGCATCCCTCATCCTGCGGGGTCCAGGTGGCGATCGAGACCTACTTTAAACCCACCAGTTCTTCATGTCCGGAGAATTCCTCCAGACTCTCAAATCTGACCCCCACGCGCCCAGTGGACACCCTCGGGAGGCTCCTCATTGTCGTCAGAACAAGGCCCTCCCTCCCAGCCCGGCACTCGGCCTCTGGATCTGACCCCCGCCTGTGTCCACAGCCTCGCCTTTTGCCATATGGCTCCACCCTGGCCATATGCAGTGAGTCCTCACTTCCTTCTTGCCCCTCGGTGCCTTGCTGGGCTTTTCTCTGCCCTCCTTGCTGGCCTCTGCTTGCCTGTCTGTGTCCCGCCTCGACTCACTGGCTCCAAGATACGGATGGCCAGCCACGGGCAAGTCCCCAGGTGTGTCTGTGCCTTAGAGGGGAACCTGGAGAGGTGACCCTCTCGTGGAGGAGATCCAGGTATGTGACCAGGACAGAGGTGGCACTCTGTCCCGTTTCTGCCAAGCCCATGAAGCGGGGCTGACTGGCTCAACCTGACCTGTGTCCCACCCGGGCCGTGGTGTCTTGGGGGCCAAGACTGGTCTGATTCCTGTTCCTCAGAGCCTGGCACTTGTGGCCTTAGAAACATCCCAGCCACTAAATGCAGGTCACACATTCGAGTGTTACAGGCCTGGCCTGGGGTGTCATTGCAGAGAACACAGCACAAATGGCTGGGCAATGCCAGTACTGCCGCTGAGACCAACTGAACTCCAGCTTGCTTGTTTTAATAAGGACAGATGGGGGTGGGAAGGGGTCCGCACCCCTCATTGGACCTTTGGCCTTCAGGTCTCTCCTGAGAACAGCACCACCAGCACGCTGGGGCTGGAAGACTGCACCGTGTGAGGTTGCACTGACGGGGCCCAGTGGTCTAACGCGATAAACTTCTAGGATTCTAACAGGCTGGCGTTTCATCCATTCACTCAATCTGCTTTTCTCGGGTGCCCAGCCTGGCACCAGGTTCTCAGGACAGTGATGAGCAGGGAACAGGCCCAGCCGCCATGGACAAGAGCTCAGGATCTCGGGAGCCCAGCACCCGAGGTTCAGCGGTGCAGCGAGACAGGTGTGTGCCTGTCTGGGGTTCCGAAGGCCCTCTGATGCTGACCATGAGATCCCTTCAGGAACCTCCAGGAGCCAGGCTGGTCGAGGCCCCAGGGACAGCCCGGGTTGGCTCAGTCCCTGGGCTGCATCACACGTGCCTCACTGTCAGTGTGGTCCAGAGGTCCCATGCCTTGCCCGCACAGTAAGAGTGAGGGGACCCAGAGCTGGTGACACACACTTGCAGATGGGAGACGGGCTTCCCTGAGACTGAGCTGGGAACCCAGGCTAGTCCTGTGCGAAGCAGGTGGAGATGCTGCCCCGCTGTCCAAGCGGACGTGGCCTCTGGGTTGCCCGAGCTCGCAGCAGCTGGCGCGACATACTGCAGTGTGAGTCCAGAACTGTGGGAAGACCCTTGTCTTCCTCCTTTTGTTCAGCTCTACCCGTGGCCGACGTCTGGACTTCCTCTACTCCAGCCTTCTCCCCTTAACTGAAAGCTCCAGTCCCGTTCAACTCCCTGGGAGGGGAAGCCGCCATCAGCTCTGGATGCCCTGGGGCGAGTCTCAGCCTTTCTCCTGGGAATGGGTTTTGACAAGGGGAGAAGGGGGGTTCCGGAGAGCAGTGGGCCACCGAGGAAGGGACTGTGGCCAGCCAACACTGGCCTGTTACGGCGACTTTGGCCAGCCCATCCCTTTCTCTGAGCCTCAGTTACCCCATCTCAACAAGGGGGGACTTAAAGATGCTGGATGGGCCCGAGGATCCCCGGGGGCTCCAAGGTCTGCAGGCCCTGATGTGGCTCTGCCGAGGTCTGTTTGCACGTTTGGGGGCTCCTCAGAAGATTTGGTGTAAAGAAAAGGCTTTGCTAAGAAAAAGCTTCGTGAGGGTGGGGCCAGCCCACCTTTTAGGCATCTCCCAGTTGATTCAGAGAGGGGTCTTTCAACCCTCTGAGTCTCCGTGATTCCAATGTTCTGGAGTCTGCAGTGTGAACAGTCAGGCCACAGTGGGGGCGCTCTGTTGTGCTGGGGAGCCCCAGGCCAGGCCCTAAGATCCTGAGTCCTGGGCAGCAGACAGGGCAGGGGTACAAATTTGCATTGGTGTGGGGGCTGGACAGGTTTTGTGAATGAGCAGAGTAGGTGAGCGGGAGACAATGGAGAGGGGTGGGGACTGCGGCAAGTGAGGACTCTCAGCTCTTCTCAAGGGGCAGCTGTTTCTTAGCCCCTGTGGGGGACGTGGGCCCAGTGTGGCAGATCTCCCAATGTTCTTGGAGAAGCTGGAAGTGAATGTGAAATTTCCCCCTTACAAACACTCCAGGGCCAAATACAACATACCTGTGGGCTGGACTCAGCCCCCAGGTTGCTAGTTTGAGACCCTGAAGGCTGTGGGCTGGGAAGAGGGGGCGAGGACAGAGGGCTGAGGGGCCTGGGCAGAGCAGCCTCTCTGTCCCTTCCACCCCTCTCCGGGCAGCTCCCTCCCCTCAGCGACAGGCTCTGCTCACTTTCCACAGGCTTCGGAGAGGCCCCTGTATTTCAGAAATAATAACTCAGGAAATAAACACCTGGGCACTGAGTCTCACAGGGGGCCTCTGAAGGTGGACGTGACCCCAAGGCTCACTTAGCCTCTTCCTCCCACAGGAAGCTGGACCAAGCTGGAGCTGACCATGCCAGGCCCCAAGAATGTGGGTGAGGGTTGGACTCAGATGGCCTGGGTTCCAAGCCCAGCTTGGAGTGACTCTGGGTAAGTGATCTCCCCTCTTGGTGCCTTGGTTTCCCTATTGCTAGAATGTCAAAACGGCAGTGCCTATCTTACAGGGTTGGGTGAGGCCCCTGCAAGATGTCTCATGTAAGGAGCACAGCACTGTGCCTGGCACCTGGTGAAGTGTACTGATTATGATGATGTTCTCTAGCTTTTAGGCTGCAGGAGAATAACCGAGAACTCTCGGGAGAGGAAGACTCTGGACCAGCAGGAGTCAAGGTGAAGAGAGGCAAGGCAGGAGAGCTCTGTGACTGCAGCAAGCCGCTTCCCCTCTCTGGGCCTCAGTTTCCCCAGAGGCATGCAGGATTGGTCTGGATGAAGACTGGGGACTTGCAGCTCTGGTATGCTGTGTCCTGAGACAGTGGTTTTGAGGACCTGCAAGTGGGACAACCCTCTGCTCCAGCCTGCCTCTCAAGCCCTTCCGGGGAGCTGGATTGCTTGGTCTCCCTGCTCCTGCTGAAAATTAGCACGTGCATTTTGGGCACAGAAACAACAGAGGTTGGTGTGAGAGACAGACGGCGTCAGAGATTCAGTTTAGATTAAAGAACATCTCACCATCTAGCGTGTTAAAAATTCATATAGTGTAATATTATAGAATAAAATTAATAATTACCTTATTATAATTAGTTGTTTTATTACATATTAATTGTAATTAATATATGATATATAAGATTCTCTGTTATATAGAGAGAATATATAACAGAGAATCTTATATATATAACAGAGAAGATTCTATATAACAGAGAATCTTATATATCATATAATAACGAGTTATACTTTAGTATCTATTAATTATAATAATATTATATTGCCGCTATATATAATTAAGTTTATGAAATTATTATATAATTAAAACATTAAAATTAATATAGTGTAATATGAAATATGACTGGACAAGCCGATGAGGCCTTGAAAAGTCAGAAACACAAGTGCCCAGGCAGCTTTGTGTGTGGGGCTGTGGGTTTTCACATGTGAATTTTCTTTCCATACAATTATAACCAGAGGACGGAGCACTAGGGGAGGAGTCTTGGTTCTACCACCGACTTGTGAGTGAGTCGTTCATCCCTTGGAGACTCAGTTTTCTCATCAGGAAAATGGAGTGAAATAACCCCTAGGCTGAGAAGAGCCACGCAAGGGGGAGGTGTGTGAAAGTGCCCTGTAAGCTGTAAAGGCACAATCAATGGCCCTTCATGGTAAAAAGTATTTCAGCACTCGCCCAGACTCTTCTGCCGGGGTCAGAATTCGTGTGTCCTATTACTGATGGGAAAGGAAGCCGCAGTGCAGAGCGTGGGGGACTCTGGTTGCACAAGAATGGGTTGTTGCAGTGGCTGCTTGCCGTCGCTGGGTGTTTGAGGAATCTCTGCCTCAAAGTACCCCTCCACCAACTGTCCTGGACACGCTGGTTCTCCCCAGCCTCTAAGCCTTGGCCTGGCCATGCCCCACTCCTCTGCTGGGAGGCCTTCCTCTCTTTTCCTGGCCATTTCTGACCCCTCAGCTCATCAGAGAGGTTTTGCCTGGTCCGCCCAGCATTTTTTTAAGAAAGGAAATTTGTCACATACATTAAAAACTTAGGCAATTCCACATAAAAATCCCAACACCTGGCTCACCAAGGGCATGTGGACTGACCAGAGAGTTGGAACTCATGACTGAGGGCTGTCTGACCCACACACGGGCCCCACCTCGGCGCCGTCAAGGAAAGCTCAGGAGGTCAGGCGCCGTGGCTCACACTTGTAATCCCAGCACTCTGGGGGGGCCGAGGCAGAACTGCTTGAGGCCAGGAGTTTGAGTCCAGTCTGGGCAACATAGCGAGATCCTATCTCTACAAAAAATTAAAAAAATTAACTGGGTGTAATGGCGCATGCCTGCAGTCCCAGCTACTTAAGAGGCTGAAGCAGGAGGATCTCCTGAGCCCAGGAGTTCGAGGCTACAGCGAGCCATGATTATGCCACTGCACTCCAGCCTGGGGGACAGTGCAATCCCCTGCCTCCAAAAAAAAAAAAAAAAAAAAAAAGCACAAAACAGTGAGCACCAGAAGTTCTCTTGGGGGCTGAGGGAGCCTGTGCCTTGTCTGGCCCGAGGGTGCAGAGGTGGAACTTGAAGAAGGCGTTAGGAGGAGATTCTGGCTTTATGAGAGAAAAGGACTTTCTAACGGGGAACTGAGGGTGGACGGGGCATCCAGGAGGAAAGGAAGGAGAGTGTTCACAGAGGCTGGACGGCCACCATGGATGTCATCGGACGCCAGGTCTCCAGGGACTCAGGACCCTCCTGCCTTAAAGAGGCCCGAGTCCCCCCACCCCATCAACCCCTCTGAAGGTAGAGGAGCCACCAAGGTTCGTGCTGAGCGGTGTGCAGTCAGTCATTCATCGCCTCATGCAGCCAATCCACACATTCTGACTGAGCACCCACTATAAGCCGGCTTCGTTCTCTACGTGGGAAAGACTGCCCGGAGGAAGACCAGGTATCCTGGCGGAAGCTGATTGCCACTGGCAAGCTGGGAAGGAGGCGGGGGTTCATCTGGTGAAAGGATGTGGGTGTGGAAGGAGGTGTGCGAAGGCAATTGAAACCCCAGAGGCAAAGGAAAGGCCGGCAAGGCTGCAGCATCTCTGGTTTACTGCTCAGAAGCGGGGGCTGATGGTCCCTAAAGAAGAGGACATGTCTATTCCACCCAGTGGCCAGGAAAGGCTGGGAGAGAAGCTGAATTCTTAGCTGGCCGCACAGGGTCAGCGTTATGTGGGCTTTGGGAGTTGGGGGAGAGTGTTCTCAGTGTAGACTTTGACTCCTGTAACGTATCCTGTTGTCCTCTTCCCCTTGCCTGCGTGGTAGCTCAGCACTGAACTTGCCGTTCACCTCTTGGAGCTGCTTGGGAGGACTCGGTGACGTGCACTGTACTGGCGACTCCTCATCTTATTTCTCCTCTTCTCCCTTTGTCTAGATTTCCTAAGTCAGGCCATTTTAGATCTTTTTGTGTGAGACAGACTTTTATAAGCAACTTTGGAGGTAGGAGGTGGTTCATTCACCAGAATAAAGAAGGGGTTATTAAGGCAGGTAAAGGAGCCGTGGGGGGGGAAGGGATGGGCACATTAAATATGACTGACTTCTGCTCTAGTGCCCGGGGGGCCAGGCAGGGCTCCGCTCTTCCCACATGTGGGGCACTTCATGCCAACAGGCTGGGCTCCAGCAGAAGTCCAGGCCTCTGGCCACAGGGAGGGGCTCGGGGGGAGTTCCAGGCCATCCGGACCACCTCCGGCTTCTTCTACCTTGGGCGGAGGCCCCGTGAGGCCGAGCATCTCTCTTTCCAGCAAAGGGACCCCAGGGACTGTGTCCACCCTGACGGAAGCTGAAGCAAACTCACTGACCGCTGAAGCCAGAGGGTGTTCGGGGCAAGTCCTTTTCCCTCTCCGAGACACGGTCTCTGCCTTTGTGAAATGGGGACAAAGATGTGAGTGTCTTGCAGAGTGGATGGAGGATAGGGAATGTGGTAAAGGATAGGCATCCCAGGGGTGTGTGCCCGCGGTACCACTGTCTTAGCTCACACGCTCCCCACCTAGACATGGAGACCTGCTTTGAATCCGCTCCTCTCAGTGGTATGACCTGAAGTGGGTCACCTGCCCTCTCTGGGGGGCCTTGCACTGTCTCACCCGAGGATCAGACAGAATCAAGGCTCTCTTCTACAGTGAGCACTCCCTATGCAGAGGCATACAACGAGCTGCAGGGCCCTTCTATTGGGAGGACACGCAAGCAGGCCTCTCACCACTGAGCCCGGCAGTCATCCCTGCCCCGCTCCAGCCTGTCCTAGCTAGGGGTGGGCTGCATCTGCTCTGGACACCCCTCCCAGGACCCTGCCTAATACAGCGACATGAATCCTGCACACACAGCCTGATCCCTGTGGCTCAGGGTTGTTCAGGAGACGACAGACCAAATGGATGATGAGTGTTTTCCCAGAGAACCATAGAGGCAGCTTCACAGCACTGCTACGTGCATTAAAAACAGACACGGGCTTCAATGGAACAGCATCGGAAGGGCACCCGGAAGGCAGGCACGGAACTGAGCCCGCGTGAGAGGCTGCTGGTGCATACATGCGTGCCTGAGGCTGTGGTTGCGTGTCGGTGTGTAGACCTAGGTGCTTGCAGGTGTGTGGCATGGGCTGTGTGGGGGTGGGAGTCTGTAGGCCCGTACCCAGTCCAAAACCAGGCAGAGCGGGTGTCACTACTGGGACTTTGGGAATGCACGATGGTCTAGCATGAGGCTGGGGGGGCAGACCCTAGTCTGAGCCTTGCCCGAGGCTGCTCCCAACTCTGTGACCGTGGACAGGTGACGTCCCCTCTCAGGGCCTTGGTTTCCTCGTGTGCAGCCTGGAACAATGATGGCACCTGCCTCGCAGAGTTAAAAGAGGTCACATCTGTGCCCCCGGCACAGGCAAGGCTCTACTGGCTATGAGCCGCTATTGCTGTTGTGACTGAATGCCCTCCAAGGCGCCACTCCTGAGCTGGCTGCACACTGGAGTCACCAGGAGGCTTGACAAACATGAATGCCTGGGACCCAACCCACAGGTTCTGACTGACCCGGGCTTGGGGCATGGCCCTGGCCTGGGGAGTCTCAAGAGCTCCCCAGGGGCCGCAGTGTGCAGCCAGGGATGAGACCTTAGAGGCCCCCAGGCAAGACTTGTTAGAAATTCAGATTCTCTTTCTACACTGCTGGTGGGAATGCAAACTTGTGCAACCTCTTTGGAAGACAGTGTGGCGGTATCTGAAAGAACTAGAAATTGACCTTCCATATGACCCAGCAATTCCTCTACTGGGAATATACCTGGAGGTATATTCCCATTCTACAAAAAAGATACCTGCACACGTATGTTTGTTGCAGCTCTATTCACAATAGCAAAAACATGGAACCAACCATGTTGCCCATCAAAGCTGGACTGGATTAAAAAATGTGGTACATATACACAATGGAATATTATGCATTCATAAAGAAGGACAAACATATGGACTTTGCAGCAACTTGGATGAATTCAGAGTCGATCATACTCAGTGATCTATCACAGAAACAAAGAACAAAGTACCATATGTTCTTACTCATAAGTGGACCTTGAACAGTTATAATACTATAAGAAAGCGATTGGCAGTAATGGGAAACTGTCGGGGGAGGGGGAAGTGGGATTGACATTTGAAGGAAACTGCCAGGGGAGGGAGGAGCATATCTCATCAACAAGGACACCTGCATAATCAATGTTGGTATACCTAACCATGAATTGTACCCCACATCTTTATAATAAAAAGAAAAAAAAGGAAATGAAGATTCTTGGGTCCACCCAGACCTAATGAATCAGACACTCCGGGGTGAGGCTGGGCCCGGCCACCTGTGCTACCCTAGGTCTTCCTACAGCAACAGGCACACAGGCTTGGGTTGAAGAACTGCTGGCCTGGAGGAAGAGGGAGAGACGCAAGCTGACCACCAGGTGCTGAGTGAGGCACACCATTCCCTGGAGCCTCGCCAGCGCCCGGAGACGTAGGGGCTGGTGCCGCGGCTTGTCCACGCCACACAGCGGGGCGACAGTGGTGCCAGCCCGAGTCTACCTCTCATGCTCTTTTGTCGGGGCTGCCATCTCCCACAGGGCCCATCTCCTTCCCTGAAAGCTGCCAACTGTCAGGCTCACGACTACTCCTGGGGCAGTGGAGAAGGTCACAAGTGTGGCGGGCTGAAAAGCCGATACACCCAGAGTCTCCGGGTGCAGGGATCACACTCTGACCCTCTGTCTCCTGCCAGCGGCTGGAGGAGACTGGAGGAAGAGAAACTAAAAACCAGCTGGGGAGAGAAAGGAGAAAAGATCAGGCTGCGTTGGGCCAGGAGCTCACCCTCAAGACTGGCTCCGACAGTGTCCCTGCCCTGCTCCACAGCCTTCCATGGCTCCCCATGCCCTTATAGTCATCCGATTCCTGGGCTTGCAGTGGCCTCCCTGAGGAGGACTCCTCCTGCCGCACTCCCACATTTACCCTACTCTCCTGCCAACCCACTGGCCTGTGCCTGCCTGGCATCTGTCTGCCTCTGTCTTGGCTCATCTGACTCCTTACCCTGGACGCCCATCACGTCTCTCTGTCTGTCGACCTATTGGGAGACCCAGATGAATGTCTGCTGACCACTTCCTGAAAGCCTTCCTTGATTTACCCAGCAAGAACAATCGATCGTAATATTTGCCACTGGCTCATTCATTCACTCACTGATTCACTGGCACACATTTGCTGGGCATTTCTCCTGCACCGGGTTTTGGCCCTGGGGGTCAAACACCAACCAAGAGCCACTCTTTGCTGCCACTGCCTTCCGGACACTGAACCTACCATCCCCTAGAGGGAGGCTGCTCATACCAGCACACAGGAGGCCCTCGGGGGAAGCCTCCCTCCCCCCTGTCTCCCTGGGCACCAGAGCAGGGATGTGGGTGCTGGCATTGCCAGGAGGTCCCTGCACACAAGGCGGCCATGTGTCACCTGTAGAGCCACTTAAGGAACCTGGGTCAGAGAGACAATGCCTCTGTGGGTTGACAGCCCACGTGCCCCTGTGGTCTGGGTCTGTCTGGGTCTGTCTGGGCTGCCACGGCAAGCTCAGATCAGCTGATGGGCTGGCTACTGCCTGGCACACATGCCTGGCTCACAGTCACACCTGGAGTCTATGGTTGTGCCATGCTGTTGAAGGCTCCTGATCGGCGGGGTGTGGGTGGGGGTGTCTCTCTGATGCTTCTTGGCCCAGGTGGGTTTTCCTAGGGATTCAAGTTTTCCACTGTGTGGAGGGGCAACATTTACTGGCTACGTACTCACACACAGACCTGGCCTCTGGTCATGTCCGTGCACACGTGATGTGGCCCCAGCTGTGGGCGCAGCACTTGACCGTGGATGTGAATGTAGCGTCCACTCATTTACGTGCACACACGAATGAGGCACGGAACAGGGACACAGGTGTTGTGCGCCTCTAACCCGACATGTGGGGACACAGGCTTCTGCTGATGGAACCCACCAGCTGTCTTCCCCAAGTCCTGCTGAGCTCCCACCCATCTCTAGGGTGGGGCATTCTTCATAAAACCTCTCAGCTCAGGACGCCAGACTTTCCACCAAGGCAGGGACATGGCATGAGCTGGGGGCGTGGTGGCAGGCGCTGGTCAGGGGCTCATCTAGAAGTTGTGAAATATCCATGATGTGTACCAAGGAACAGGATGGGGGTCTAGGGGGGCTGTTTGCCAGGTAAAATTCAGGAGGCCCAGAGAAATCTGAACTTCAGATGCACAGCAAATGATTCCTTAGGATAAGCTATGTCCCATAAAATATTTGGGTCATACCACCACTATAAAATTACTCGTATCCCTGCAATTCCAATTTCCCTGGCGTCCTGTATTTTTCTTTGTCGAATCTCGCCCCCCACCCCTAAGGTTTCCCGTCCCTCCTCTGGATCCCCCCGCATGGGAGCAGGATGTGACCCACGACCCACCTCCCATTTGGCAGGTGGGAAATGGAGGCCCAGAGGGGGGAAAGTGACTAGACCTGGGTACAGCGAGGTAGGTCATGGGTCCTCATCACCAGCCGGGGAGATGTCAGGGAGGGGCAGCGCCCTCCCTGACCAAGCCCAGCCTCGCTGCACACGATTAAGACCGTTTTATGCACACTCGTTGTCAACCTCACTGGGAGATTTGATTCAGCGTGTCCTGACGTGACCTCAGAGAAGGCCTTGTCTCAGCCCTTCTGAAAAGTGGAGCCCAGGGGAGCCACCTCTCCCCTTTCCTGGAGGGGCCTTTGTGTCACAACGCAGACATTCCAAGAAGCA
>CAUYQG010215568.1:0-20268 GCA_963574415.1 Tarsius wallacei | reverse complement strand
TTCCGCCTCAGCCTTCCGAGTAGCCGGAATTACAGGCACACGCTACCACGCCCGGCTGATTTTTTTTAATTTATTGTAGAGATGAGGTCTCGCCAAGTTGCCCAGGCGGGTCTCGAACCCGTGGGCTCAGGCAATCCACTCACCTCAGCCTCCCAAAGTGTGGGATTACAGGCTGAGCCACCGAGCCCGGCTATGTCAATAATTTAGACATGACAGGTCTTTGTCAAATATAGGCTTTGGTTTCCAGTGTAGCCTGTGGGTTGTGTAGATAAGACTGACTGCTGAGTTAAGATTGTGAGCTGCAGTTGTTGTACAACTAAGTTGTTTGTGTTGTATGTCAAACATACAGCTTGAGCATTTCAAATAAAATGTTTTTACTACATTGAATCTATCTCTTAATGATACCTTGGGCATCAGTTCATTCGTGCATTCATTTATTAACATCATTTTTGCCTGTCTACTCATCCATGTGCTGTGCCAGATATAGGGACGCTAAAGCAAAATGAGACACAGCCTCTGCCCTTAGAAAATTTAGTGTCTAGACATTTTCAGAAATTTGCAGACTACCATGAGGTTTACAAAACTATGGTCTGTGGGACAACTGCCAGTTTTGCAATAAAGTTTTATTGGAACACAGGTACACTCAGTCATTCATGTCTTGTCTATGGCTGCTTTTGGGCCGCAGTGGCAAAGTTAAGTAGCTGTGACCAAGACCATATAAACCACGTGTCTGAAAACATTTGCTACCTGCATCTTTAAGACAAACTTTGCCAACCCCTGGTCTACAATTTCAAAGATCTTGGTGTTACTTCGGTAAATCTCAAATATGCATGGATTAGCATTTTCAGCTCACAAAGCTAGTGTAATTCAGGGAGGATTTATTTTCTCTTCATTTAGCATTTATTATATTTTAATATGAATGGATTGGTATAGCTAATTCTTCAAAACTTTACTCAGTGCTGTTTCTACACCAAGTCATGAGATACCCTCTTGGTACAGTGCCTGGAGTATAGAATATACTTAATTAATGTTTATTTATTTATTTAGTAAATGTTGTGGTCTTACTCTGTCACCCAGGATAGAGGATGGAGTGCAGTGGTGTGATCACAGATCACTGCATGATCACAGCTCACCACAGCCTTGACCTCCTGGGTTCAGGTGATCACTCTTCCTCAGTCTACCTAATAGCTGGGATTATAGGCACCTGTCACCACACCCGGCCATTTTTTAAATTTTTATTTTTGTAGAGATGAGGTTTTTCTCTGTTGTCCTGGCTGGTCTCGAACTCCTGGGCTCCAGCCATCCTCCCATCTCAGTCTCTTAAAGTGCTGAGATATAGCCTTGAGCCATCATACCCATCCCTGGTGAATTAATGTTTATGAAACGTGAATCCCATTTGTCTGCCCCATGAAGAAGACTAAGCGTGGTTTTGCAGACATGTCCTCAAATTCTTTGACACATGTCTCCTAAAGAGGTGAATATTTCCCCTTCGTTTGTGTGTGGGCTCGGCTGGGACTCAATTCTATCAAATAGAATGCTCCAGATGTGAGAAGATGCCCTTCTGAGATGAAGTTACCCAAAGACTGCAGCTTCTATCTTGGGTTCTCTCTCTCTCTCTCTCTCTCTCTCTCTCGTTATTCTGTGAGAAGTCATCTGCCCCAGAGGAAAGGAAGGCTACCTGCTGTGTCATGAGTACACCTAGGCTGCGAATGGAGAAGCCCACAAATGAAGGACTGAGGCCTGCCAGTGACTATATGAGTGTGCGGGGAAGTGAACCTTCTGGGGCCTACCAGGAGCTAGGTGAGTTTGCCTGGAAGTAAATCCTATCTCATTCAGAACACGAGATGACTGTAGTACCAGCAGACATCTTACATGCAACCTCATGAGAGATCCTGAGTCAGAAACTCCCAGCTAACCCATTCCTGATTCCTGACCCATCAAAACTGTGAGATAATAAAAGCTTACTGTCTTAAGTCACTAAGTTTGCAGTTATTTGTTATTAACCAAGAAATAACTAACACCAAACGGTGTGAGAGACAGTAACAGTTATCTGTTCATTATGAATTCCTCCCAACACCCCTGTAAGACCATTGATGGCTTGGTCGAGGTCCTGAGATGGTTCAGAAGCTCTCTTCCTGTGTGCCCAGATGCCAATCTGCTCCCCACTGCCATGTCATCATTCTTGCAGGCAATACCTATAATCTATACACACATATTGCTATTGGTCTCATGTGACTTTGACCTTGATGATGGTGTCTTGGATTCTCCTGGTTCATTGCTCCCTTCCTTCAAGAGGGACTGGAGTTCTCTCTACCAGATTTATTACTTTACAAGACTAACAAATACGACTAGCTTGCAATGCTTATGCTTCTTTCCTTTGCTTCTTTAACTATCCATCCTGCTTGCCATTCCCAAATGTAAGATGCCAGTTGTAGATCATTACTTGGGATGATGCCACTCATGTCCACCTTGGCTAGCTGACAACTAGAGCTGCACCCTGTTTCTTTTAACCACAGTGTGATTCCCATGATCACGTGGGGTGGCTCGTGGGGTGGGTAGCATATCGTTATGCTTCTGTTCTTGGAAATCCGTGATCACATGACCAACTGGCTACTCTACAGCGTGTCTTCCAGGAGATTAACTGGAATCTAGCATTGACAGAGATGTCCCCCCTTAAAGGACGTTCATGAGATGTGGCCCCCAAGTGCCAATCCTCTACACTGGGCGGGTCTGAGACTGTCACTTCCAAACTCTCAAAACAGAGATACAAGTAACGTTTAATGAAAATATAAGAGCAGCTAAATGCAACATTGTGTCCTGCACTGGATCCTGGAATGGAAAAAGGATTTTAGTGGAAAAACAAATGAAATCTGCATATGAAATGGAGTTAAATGAACAGTAACGTGCCAGTGCTGTTGTCTTAGTCGTGACAAATGTACCACAGTAATCATATAAGGTAGTGGTAACAGAAGAAACTGGGTGAGGGGTCTATGGGAACACACTATACTATCTTTGCAACTCTCCTGTAAATCTACACACTGCAAACACACGCACATGAGTGCACGCACACACACACACACACACACACGAGCAGGAGATCTATTCTGTAACCAGGGATTGAAGAAGTTTTCAAGAGAACTGTCTTAAGTGAATCAGGAGGACAGACAGGGAAGGTGGGTATGGAGGATATTCCAAACTGAGATAACATTATGAAATGTTAGGAGCAACTGGCTGCTGGCAGGTTCTGTGACTGGTGAGGCATCTGGGGTGACCATAGCATGCACATGTATCCACCAGGAGTTACTGGGGAAATCTAGAGAAAGGCATAGCTGTGCCCTGAAGGACCCAATAGAGAGACTGAATTATCATATCCCAGGCACGGTGGACTTACTGGGGAGGCCTGGGACATGAACAGGGCTGTGTTTACAAAGATTATAATATTTTACAGGATACATTTCCATACCTCTCACCTGAACATACATACACAGCTCCCTCACACAAGCAACACACATCTTCTTGGGTGACTTTTATTTAACTTTCAAGTCAGCTTCAGGGAGGACTTCTCTGGCCCCTGCAGATGTGGTTGGGCACCCGACCCAATCTTAGTCTTTTCTGAGCCCTTATTATCACATGTTCCAAAGATAGCTCCCGCCCTTTGCCTGTTGTTTCTAGGGGGTGCAGCCATATGTTGTCTGCTCAATAGTTTTGTTGAAGGAATGAATTAATGGGTATGTCTAGGACTATTTGGGGGCAAACCAAGAGTCAGAGTGCCACCATTGGATGGAGTTAAATGGTCCGTCTGGCTCTCAGTGGATAAGAATTACTCCTTAAAATAAACACAGTCTAAGGGTCCAAGCTGATCTTGCAGGGATGTATAGAAAGCCTCTGGGGTCAGAACGAGATGGAAGAGCACAGGAGTCTTGGTGTTTTCAGGGAAATGGGGACAGGAAGGTAGCCGTGCGTTGGGCCAGTTTTTCAGGTAACTCAGCCCCCTGGCCCTTCAGCTCTGCTGTCAGTCATCGGGTCATGCTCTGCAGAGACCCACAGGCCACGGCATCCTGTGGAAGATCAACGTCTTCAACTTTTCCTGCGCGCTAAGATATCAAACAGCCCACGAGTCGGCAATTCACAAGGATCAGCGCCGGCTTCATCCAACTTGCAGCACTTTGAAAAGTTTGCCTTAAGAATTGAGACATCACTTTTCTCTTCCCAAAGAATGTGTACCTTTTCAGGATTCAAAGAGGCCCCAAAAAAATGCCCTCATTTTCCTTGACAGACGACGTGCTGTGTTCTCCGGGTTGCTGATCGGCAAATCGGAACAGACGGTTTTTCCTTTTTATCCCTCCTCGTTACCCCGATGTGGTTTTTTGGTCTTTCTCCAAATGAAGCCCTCGGTGAGACATTGCAAGATGAAAGGGACAGTGGTCGAACTCGCCGTCACCGAGCCTATCAAGGATTTAACATTTTGATTGATAACTCTGCTGTGTCAGGGACATGTGTATTTAAAAGCCTTCTGAAATTTGGAGAGAATATATCTGAAAGATGCATCTGATTGTCCCCCTGCGAGGAAAGAAAGACCAAGGTCAGGTGCTGCTTTTTCACTTTCTTGAACGTAAACCCCAGGTTTATTTTTCTGACATTTCAGTGTGCAAGTGGCAGGTTTGGTGCCAGAGACAGAGTTTTAAATCTCCCCTCCTCCCGCTCTTTTTCATGTAAAAGCATCCTTCCCTCCTCCTTTCTTTATCCAAAGCACAAATTAATGCTTCCTCTTTGGGCCAAGTGGGAGACAAAGGGAGATTATTGGAAATTACTGACCTTGGAAGCACTGTAAGTGGATTACACCAGACCTGAGGATTTCCAGGGACAAAGAAGCAAATCCAGGCAGAGACAGTGGCCTCAGATGAGCAGCGCCTACAAAGGCTGGCCTGAATCTTCCCAACTGAGAGCTGCTCCGCTGAGGGGCATTGCCTGCAGCTTCATCTGAAGGGTCGTCTTCGCTTACAGACCGTCACCAGGTTGCTGGTGAATATTATGGGTCTCTAACCAGTGCCAGATGTAAAAACACGGCCTTGGACACTCCTAAACCTCCGAAAGACAAAGTCACCAAATCCTGGTAGCCTTCTCAACCCCCGGGTGATGCTGCGTGAGTCATTTGAACTACATAAGCCTCAGTTTCCCCTCATTTGTAAAATATTGTTAAAACCCTTGTAGGATGGTTGGCAACATCAAAGGAGAGAAAATGCTTATCTCACAGTGCCTGGCAAATAGTAGGAACTCATCAGATGCGGCCTCTTGTCATCATTATCACCACCACCGTCGTCATCATCATATATTCATTGAGAGACAGAGATCACATTTCTCCCTGTATCCTGTAGCCCTCTGAGCAAATGGCCACAGCTATCTAGTTCTTTGATTTCCCCTTGCCCCTTATTAAGTCTTCTTTGACATCCTGCATATAGCCTGCAAGAAAACTCAGAACTGAGCAGGTTTTTATTTTATTTTATGTTATTTTCTACCTCTTCTTAAAGGGAAGCCAAAGCACAGTTTTCTTCTGTCAATAGATTGCTGTTTGGATATTCTCGACTCCACGCCAGTTTGGTTTCTGTTCTGAGCATAACTTTATTTTATGCAGCAAAACCCCTCTTTGTGCAGGGTCATTAAGACTGCCCATTCTGAAATTAGCTCAGCAAAAAAAAAAAAAAAAAAGAAGCGCATTTTATAGTCAAGCCAGCAGTAATTGGACACTGTGACTATGAGTGGCCCTTGTGGTGTTTGGACGTGAGCCAAATGTACCTTCTGTCTGTCTCTGACACAGGCAGACAATAGCGGTATTATTTACTGCGCTGGCTCCGTGCAATTCCAAAGGCCAGCTGTGAGAACAAAAGACTCGCTAACACTTTGCCCAGCCCTACACTCAACTGGAGGCTCTATCTATGTTTCGTAAATAATTCACCCCTCCACCCCAAATGTTGGGTCATCCATTCTTTGCTTCTTTCTTCTTGCACTGACCACGGCTGCAAGGAAAACATCTCACTCTTCAAAATCCATGGGGCGGTGGGGAGGGGGAATGGAGTGAGGGAGGAATGGCCAACAATTCTTTGTTTCCATATCTTTGGATGGGCTGCATCATCACTATAGACTCGTGAGGATGGTAGCACAACTGTTGTCTGGGACAATCCTGGCAAGAGTTAACCTCCCCTAGAAAGTTGTGCTTCCCAGGAATGCCATTCTGAGTTTCATTCACAAAGATCCATAAAAAAGCGTGATGTTCACCCAGGTGACACTCACAGGTTGCCACACCAGGATTAGACGCCGCTAACCCTCATGTTAGGGACAACTTGGGACTTACGCAGAAAAAGCTCAAAGTATCACGATTGCCTTGGCTCCAGCTCTTATCTAGAATCTGGGAAAGCGGACCCCACTGCCTGGGATGGTCCAGTCGCAGTCCCTACTAACATGGTGTTGACCAGGAAACAGCCGATCAAACATTAGTGTATGGGGATGGCTTCTGACACAGGCCTGGGTCTATGAAGCCATGAGTCCAATCTGAACCTCACCTCCAGTTCAAAAACAGAGTAGCCTCCAGCTTTCTACATCTGTCCATAGTGATCCACGTGCCCTCATCACCTCTCCCCACCTGGTACTGTGTCTTCTGACCTGTCCCTGGGAGAGTCAGCTCCTGGCCCTTTGCCCCGGCACCAGAACCAGGCCTCCCATGGGTCTTGGGATCTGATGCCTGCTGTTGCTCCTCCCGGATGGGTCAGAGGCAGGGGAGTGTAGGGGGCCTTCCTCTGCAGGCCCTACCTGTGTCTTCTAACACAGCATTTGTCGTCAGCTGCTTGACCAATACCCCAGACCTGCTGTTCTGCTCAGTCACGGTAAAACAGCCACCCTGCCTGCACGGGCTCAAGAAATTCCACCAGGAGCACTTTCCCAGATTGGTACAATCACAATACTTCCTCGTCCTACGGGGGCCTCATAACGGTTCATAAGCTAATGGTTTCTAGGTTTTGTGCCTCCCTCTCCCCATACTCTTCTCACACTCCATGAGACAGACTAGGCTGGTGGTATCATCCCCATTTTAGAGGTGAGTGGAAAGAACCTTTCAAAGATATTCGTTGAAAAAGGAGAGAAACCAAGCCCAAGGGTTTCAACTCTCCAGTCCATAGGCATTTTAATACAACCTGGAGTCAGACGGAGGCAGAGGAGATTAGAATCTTATTCTCCATGATACTCACAGGGTTTGACTCCATCCTCAGCTGACGCCATGCTCAGCCCTTGGGTTTGTCTTTTGTGGAGAATGGCTCCCTTAAGAAGGGACTTGGCCCCACCAAGCTGTGCTTTCTCTGATGGTATATTTGCACTCGCGATTGCATTTATATCTAGTCGACCTGTTGGATGAACGAATGGATGGACAGCTGGATGGGTGAGTGAAAGAAGAATGTCCCATTCCACACATGCTGCAGGTTGGCAAGTTTATCCTTTGATTGTGCTTGACACTACAATCCGGTGTCCCTTTTCCAGAGTCCTCTTATTGTCACTTGGGCCACCCAATCTCTTCCTTCAATACTCCAGGTCTTTTCTCACTGAAGACGGAGATTTTCTTTCCTTGGAACCCCACCCGCCACCAGTGGGTCCTCCTGGAATGAAAGCACCAGATTCTACTGGGTCCCCTTGCTGGGCAACTCTGCTTCCCACTTCCTTAGGAGGTCTCTCTTCTAGGAGGTCTGCCAGGGCCGGGAGTCTCGGGTTCCTCTTCACGACCCCTTGACTTGATCCTTCATCTTCCACGAAGAGCCCCACTTGGACTCACGCCGCAGGTGATGAACCAAGACTCACTCCCTGACTGTTTTCAGAGAGTCTCAGAGCCAGACAGGGCTTCAGAGACCTCCATTCTGCTTCTTTTTTTCCGGTTGAGAGAACTGGAGTTCAGAGAAGTAACGGGTGTCGCCCAAGGTCCTGGGGCTCTTCGGTGGCAGTCAGGACCTTGAGACCACAGTGCTGGCCCAAGTAGTCTGCGCCTCCCTGGCCATCCTCTTTGCTTGTCATAACATGTGGCATTTTTTTCTTCAGAGTTTGGCCTAGAAGGATTTTGACATTTTGAGTGTGGGGATGAGGGCCGTTGGAATGTCACCATACCTACTCTGAGAAAAAGCCAATTTTCCCTTAGTTCAGCACTTGCAAATAGCAAAGTTAATTAATCCCTTGTAAATAAACATGTGCAAACTGCAGCTCAATATAGCACTGACCAGGAATGCTTCCAAATGTGGGCTGAGATTAGATGGTAAAAGAACTGGAGCTGATCATGTGACCTTGAATCTGCAAGTTGGGCCCGTTAATTGATTGGCAAGATAGAAAAAGCATTGGTTTTGTGCATCATAAAGACACAGACCGGGCTCCCGCCCTGCCATCGACTCACTGAGACGTTTGGCAAATCATAAATTCCCCTGAGCCTATATCCCCATATATAAAATATGTTGAGGTCACTATGATAGGCATTGCACTGTCTGCTGAAAGACCAAATGCCTAGTGTGAGGCCTGCCCCCTGGGAAGCCCTCTATAAATAATAAATCCCTCTGTCCCTCTCGCCTGCCATCTACCTTCCTGCTTTCTCTTGTAGCTGGGGCCGCCACATGCTGCGGACTCCTGGACTTCCAGCAGCCTCTTTGGTTAATGAAGGCATTGAGCAGGATGTCTGGGTCAGACCTTTTCCAGCTCCCGATTTTTGATGGACTTACACAGACCGCTGATGTGGCACCCTCCACCACCCCCTTTCATGAGCTCGTGCGCTCAAGTTAATGAACTAATTACTACTGGGCAAAACCGGCATTAAGTTGCAAACCCGGTTTGTGCAGCCTCCGCCAGACCAGCATTCTTTTGTCAAGTCAAAAAGAGCTGGCAACGTAGCAACTCTGCCAGCGACAGGTCCTTCCCGACCTGGAGACGTCCAAATCAGCCAGCACAGTTTGAATTAAAATCTCTTGCCGAATGAGCGACATCAAACATGACAGATACTTTCTCGAGATCCAGGACGAGGCTGAAAATCAGCTCTTCTCAAAGGCTGAAATTTTTTTCTTTTGTCCTCAAAATGACTCGACTAATGGCAATAAATGGAGGTGTGCCAAATGGCCTGCTTTAAAAATTCGGATGATGATGAGGAGACCATCTCTGAGCAGACAGAGGGAGCTTTAGCCACAAAGTGCATCTTAATTGGGAGGAAAACTTCCTACACTTTGAAACCGTTAAGCCACTAGCCTGAGGAACACCTTTAAGTGATATAGTGCAAAGTTACTTGCCTTGAAGGACCCCATTTTCATTTCTTCAGGGCTTGCTTACTGAAAGGGCAGAACACAGACTTCAGAGCTGGTCCTTCTGGATTTGAATCTTGGCCTGTTGTCCATTAACTGTGTGACAGTGGAGAAGTCACTTAATCTCTCTGTGTCTTAGTTTCCTTTCTGAGGACATGGAGAAGATGACAGAGCCCGATCACATTAGGGTCATTGTGAGGTCCAACTGTAATTAGGATATATTTAATTATTCTACAAATATTTACTTAACACCATGGCAGAGACCATTACTGTTCATCAAGTTTTCATGTGACTCCTTTTATTTCCCAGTCTCTCCTGGGGTTGGATTGGGTTGGGGACGTGCACCTGAGTTCTGGGACATGGGAATGTGAGAAGAAGCAAGCCCTCTCTGTCCCTTAGTTCCTATCAACAGCAGCCTGGAGGGCCAGCTGATCTAGATGGTATGGCTATAGTGGGGCAGAATATTGGTTAGCCTGGGTCCCTGAGTCACTGTGTGGAGCTGAGCTATATTTGTTTCCTCTGTTGTGGTAGTTTCATTGGGTTGCCATAACAAATTTTCACAAACGAGGTGCCTTAAAACAAAAGATTTTTTTTTTCTCTCATCATTCTGGAAGCTAGAAGTCTGAAATCAAGGTGTCAACAGGACCATGTTCCTTCTGAGACTCTGGGTAGAATCCTTCCTTTCCTCTTTCTAGTTTCTGATGGTGACCATTGTGTTTCTGAGCTCACAACTATATCACTCCAACCTTTACTTCTGTGTTCTCCTCTTGTTATGAAGATACCTGTCATATTAAATTAGGTTCCACCAAAATGACCTCATCTGAACCTGATTACATCTGCAAAGACCTTATTTCCAAATAAGATCACATTCATAGGGTTTGAGGGATTAGGACTTGGACATATTTTTTGGGGGAGTCACAGTTCAACCCATAACAATTGCAACACCCTCCCCCCACCCAGCTTTCATTGGACATATAACATGAGTCAAAGAGAAATTTTAGTTGGACTAAGTCTGTGAGCTTTGGGGGTTCATTTGTAATCAAAATACCGTCTGGCCTCTTCCCACTAACGCACGCAGTTGACCGATACCAGTACCATGCCAGGGGCCTGGGACTAAACATTTAACAAAGCGGAGAGAAAGTTTTTTTTCACTTGAAGCTTACAATCTGCTTCAGGGCATGGAAGATAGAAAGGGTTCAGTAAATGGTAACTATCACCATTGTTATTTCAGAGTGCTAGGATTCTGGTTACCAAGATGAATAAAACATTCCTCTCTTAGAGACCTCCCTGAATAGCAGAAAAGACAGAAAGGGAAACAGGTTTATAAAATAGAAAGATATCTGATTCACTGAGTGTGTAAAATGGTTATCTTTGGCACAGGGACGTGAATCGATCCTCAACTCTCCCAGGCGTGGAATGTTGGGTGTGAGGGTGTGGAGGCGTGGAAAGTAGAAAGAGACTACAGCACAAAGGCTACTGTGTGCCAAGCTGCACCACTCAATATGGGAAGAGCTAGAGAAGATACGTGGTAGGGACAGATCTGTCCTTGATGGGAATGAGAAACCCTTTCGTTTTCTGTTTTCATTTTGGAGTTGTGAGGTCCAAGTGAGGATTTGCTACCTAAGTAGGCTGCATGCAGGTGAAGCTTGGGTTTCTAGCAAGTTCTCTCTCCCCCGATAGTGGACCAGGTACCCAGTGTGTTGCCACATACCCCGTCTATTTTCCCCTCCCTCTCTCCCCTAGCCACGCCCAGAGACTGATGACCCCACCCTTGTGCTAACGGAACGAGTGTTCTAGACTACCGCAGTAGCTACATAGTGAGTCCCCTACCTTGGGCATCGCCTGCCTCTGGGATCCGTACTACAGTGACTGCCCCATGACCCGCCCTTCAACATGGTCACACATTTTTTAAGAGCTTTCATTCATATCTTCCCACTGCCGATGAGGTAAAGGTCCAGAACCTTAAATTCCACCCAATTCTCCAAGGCTCACTTCCAGTCCTGACTCCCGCATCAGGACTTTCTGAGTCTCCTCATTTGGATTTTTTTTCTCTCTTTTTTTTTGAGTTGGAGTCTCACTCCATCGCCCAGGCTGGATGCAGTGGCATACTCACAGCCACCCCAGTGTTGACCTTCTGGGCTCTGGGGATCCTTCTGCCTCAGCCTTCTAAGTAGTCAGAAGTGCTACCATGCCTGGCTAATGTTTGATTTATTGTAGAGACAAGGTCTTACCAAGTTGCCTGGGCTGGTCTCAAGCCCACGGGCTCAAGCAATCCACTGGCCTCAGCCTCCCAAAGTGCTGGAATGACAGACTGAGCCACCGAGCCTGGCCTCGTGTGGATTTAATGCTGCTCTGTTTTGCGTGCATTCTGTCTTATATAACTGGTAGTTACAGGGGCATGCACATGTTTAATTCAGTGAACAGTGAGTGCCCATCATGTGCCAAATTCTGAGCCATCATAACACATTGGGTTTTAAATATATTTGGGGAGTCTTCATGCTTTATGGAACCCTCTGCAAGGAATGCCTTTTCCCCATCTCTTCCCTTGACTCTTTCATGTCCTCCTGGTTTCTCATTATCTCCTCCAGGAAGTCCTCCGGTATATGTCAGGAACTCATCAAGCGTTTTCCCCCATATTAGTTTCCTATGGCCGCTGTAACAAATTAACACCAACTTGGTGGCTTAAAACAGCATGAATTTATTCCTGGTTCTGGATGTCAGAAGTTTAAAATACGAGGGGGGACCCCCAGGGAAAAAGCAGAATTATCTTTTGGAGGGTGGGTCCTGTGTAGTACACTCAGAATTTGTTTCTTCAGATCAAATGATGAGACAAAGTTTTTATCTGGAAGCTTTGAGAAGGTTGCGTCACGATTTGCCGAAGAAACATCCCGAGTTGTGGCAAATAGATGCCTGGTTCTTTCACCATGGCAACGCACCCGCCCATACTAAGCTGGGTTTTCAGCAGTTTTTGAGCAAAGTGACCTGACCCCTGTGCCTTCCCTTCCCTATTCGCCCGATCTCACCCTGAGTGACTTTTTTTTGTTTTTCCCCAGATGAAGAAAGGCCCCAAAGGGAAATGTTTTGCTGATGTGGAAGAGGTGAAACATAAAAAAGGTAGAAGCACTAGAAAGCATCGACATGGATGAATTCAAAAACTGTCTTGAGCAGTGGAAAAAGCATTTCGATAGGTGTATTGCATCAAACAAAGAGTACTTGGAGGGTGACTGAAGTTTAAACGTGTAAGAATAAATGCACACATTTTAGTAAATTCCATTTCTTCGAGTTTCTCCTTGTAGGCCTCATGGACTAAAATCTAGTGGTCAGAAGGGCTGCATTCCTTCTGGAGACTCCAGGGGAGAATCTTCTCTTTGCCTTTCCAGCTTTGAGAGGCTTCCCACAATCCTTGGCTCGAGGCTGCCTCCTTCCGAGGTTCGAGGCTGCCTCCCTCCGAGGTTCAGGGCTGCCTTCCTCTGAGGCTCATGCCTACCTCCCTCTCTGCCTCTGCTCCCACATCTTCTACTCTGACTTTGACCATCCTGCCTCTCTCTTATAAGGACCCTTGCATTTACATTGAACCCACCCAGATAATCCAAGATAGTCTCTTCATCTCAAGATCCTTAACTGGATCCCATCTGCAGAGTCCCTGTTGCCAGAATCACAGGCTCCGGGAATTCAAATGTAGACCTCTTCTATCATGCTGTGTTGTTTTCTTGGGCTTGCTTCCTGCGGACCCACGAGATCCTGTTGGTAGAAACTGTGTGACTCATCACATCTCTAAAGCCCATCACAGTCCCTGTCCTATACAAGTCCCCATAAATGGCTGAAGATTGAATGAAATCTCGGTCACATCCTGAAGCCTCTTCTATTGGAAAATCACCTTGGACCGCCAGTCAGAGAGGCATGGCAAGGGGCTTAGTTATAAAAAACAAAACAAAACAACAAACAACAACAGCAACAGCAACAGCAAAATGCTGCAATGACAGTGAGGAAACAGAAGTTTTTCTCTAGAGTTGGGGGCAATACAAAAGACAGAGTCAAGGAGAAAAGGAAAGTTCTAGCAGAACGTTTGCAGAATTAACACCATTGCTCCCAAAGCCCTGTGTTGACCAGATCGATTCTGCACATTTCATGTGCTCTTGGTTTCCAGCTGAGACCCCAAACATGGAAAGAAAAAACACACCAGACACTTAAATACGGCAGAAACGTTCTTCTAACATGCATCTGGTTTAAGTGCTTGAACATATTGTCAATTAAGTCTTGGTTTCAGAAACTAGTGTATGTCAAGGTATAGTTGCCTTATAGGAGGTACTAAGTCCATTTCTGGCTTGTATTTGTAATGTGCTAGTTGTGGCTATTTTCATTGTTATTTTAGTTATCCCCCAAATGGTGGACGGAATGGTCTTGTGTTAACACTGAACCATACGTGCAGCCGGAAGGAAACCAGGCCCAATTCTATTTGAAGGTGGTCAAAGAGAGGAGAGAAAAAGGCATGTAAGATGTTTTGATCGCCTGATATGTGGCTGACTCTGTATATATACCATATATATATATATATATATATATATATGTTATATAATATGTATAATATGATATATAGATATCATCTTACTCTCTTCCAACCTCAATCTCCTGATCCATATCACAGATTCAACTATGTCTATTTGAGTGTGATAGACTGAATGATTGACTCCAATCTTTCATCTTTCTCAGCTTCCCAAATCCTTGACTTTGGGCTTGGTCATGTGATCTACTTTGGCCAAGTCAAGGAAACAAGGCATTTCATCTGTCTGGCATTCACTGTATCTGTTAGCCCTTGTGTAAATAATGGTATTTATGCATAATAGGTTATCTGCTCTCCAGCGGTGTAAACTGCAGTTACTCCTTATCTGTTTGCAGGTAGACTTGGGAAGTTCTTCTATAGGTTGCAGCTCTGTAGGCCTGGGTTTTCTCCACATGATTTTCATCCTTTTTGGACAAGCAGACTTGTTCTTGTCACAGTGATGACAAGAGCCCAAGAGAGCCAGTGGAAACAGCCAGATGAAATGTCTTGTTTACTTGACTTGGCCAAAGTAGATCGCATGACCAAGTCCAAAGTCAAGGGTTGGGGAAGCAGAGAAAGATGAAAAATTGGAGCCAATCATTCTGTCTATCACACTGAAATCAACAGAGATGAATCCGTGATATGGATCAGGAGACTGAGGTTGGAGGACAGTAAGATGATTGGCCCAACATACAAAAGCTAGCAAATGATTGAACCTGGGCTAGGGTCTTGATATATTTAACTCAGTGGTCTTCAGCCAGAGACAATTTTCACCTTCCAGGAAACACTGGACAGTGTCTGGTGACATTGCTGTTTGCCACAGTGTTGGGGGGTGGTTGCTACTGGTGCCTGTTGAGTAGAGACCAGGGATGACGGTAGGCCTAACAGGGCACAGGTCAGGCCCCATGATGTACAATTACCCAGCACAAACTTTTAATAGCAGCAAGGTTGAGAAACCTTGACCCAAAGGGTATCCTCTTTCTGTTCTATCCAACCACCTTGATCAAGTGGAGAGAACTGGGCATGCCCTAAGTACAGAGAATGATCTTGCAGCACTTAAGAGTATGATGCTTTCATTTTGAAGCTTGAAATATGGATTTTATCACTTGTCTTCAATCACTTATTCATTCAATGTGCTTTTTTTTTAATACAAGGCTCTATGTCATCTTACTTTCCCATAGAGACTACAATGTCTCCAAGTGCTTGTCTCTGACTATTTTTTTTTGAGTTGGGGTCTCACTCTGTCACCCATGCTGGAGTGCCGTGGCACAATCTTGGCTCACTGCAGCCTCAACATCCTAGGTTTAGATGATCCTCCTGCCTCAGCTTCCCGAGTAGCTGGGACTACAGCCCCATACCACCGTGCCTGGCTAAATTTTTTGATTTTTTTGGTAGAGTCGAGGTTTTGCTATTTTGCCAAGGCTTGTCTCAAACTCCTAGACATAAGTGATCCTCTCACCTCGGCCTCCCACAATGCTAGGATCACAGGTATGAGCCACCACGCCTAGCCAGTCACTGACTATTTTTTTGTGTTCTCCAGTGTTTATCACAGGCCAGCAATTGAATTTCATCTTTGATAGTTTAATTAGCACAGTGCTGGGCATGTGGAAGCTCTTGCTGAGTCTCCCATCATCATTATAATCACACCGGAGAAGCACAGAAGTTTGCCAGCTGTCCCCAGCTCCGTCCTACACTCACTGTACCCCAGCATAACGTCATGTAACCCACTTCCTTTATATGGCACTTAATTATCTTTCATCTATACAACACTCCTTCCTGAATAAAATATTCAGACAACTCATTTGATGGGGGAAGCAAACAGTAACATGTAGCATTTCATTTGTTTTTTCATTAAATCGGGCATGACCGTTGTTGGTGGCCGGGAGTTTATGACCACAGGTCTGACACTCCGACATTACTCATCTAGTCATAGTCACTTTGAGCTCCATGCAAGGGCCTCATTTTCTGTCTATTTACATTAGTCAAATAAATTCATCTTTTATTTCATTGAGCTGAAAGCTTCCATCTGTGGGACTGCTTATGAGTCCCACAAATTTTATTTTGTTGTTTATTTTATTACTGATTTTTCTTTGTTTTGCTGCTGCGACTGCCTTCTCATTAAAATGTCTTTTAGTTTTTAGACGTGAAGGCAGAAAAGGATTAATTAAAAGCTTTCTGGTTCTCTGATATTGCAAAATGAAGAAATGTCAGATGTACATTATCAAGAAGGCACAAACAAAAAAGAGAGCACGGTAGGGCTACATCAGGACTTGAATGGCACAAATTCCTTCAGAAACAAAGTTAATAACTTGGACAACTGAATTAAACCAGTCCCACTAGCTGCTTACCTGGTCCGCACCTGGGATTCAGAGGTCGCTGGGAGGGAGTTTATGAGGTCTAGCTTGCTAGCTGAATCTGAATTCTAGAAGCAGGTGTGTTCTGACTTACCATACTGTTAAGATGGGAAAAAAAACATACTGAAAAATATCATTTCCTTATGGATAGCCTACAATATTTTGTTTCTATTTATTCAGTCAACATTCTAGTGTGTAAAAGACCTAATTCATTGAGTTTGCGTCCTATACCAAATACCCAAACCATAGCTAGTTTACAGGAAGAATCTCTGTAGTCTTTCAAAAAACTGAGAAGTAGGGCACTCAAGAAGGTTTAAAAAAATAGTGTACGATTACATGCAGAAAAATCCTGTGTGTTTTGACAAATTGACACACTTGTGTAATTCACACCACTATCAAAATTTGGAATGATCCTGTCATCTCAGAAAACTCCATTATTCACCTCCATGGTGAAATTCTGCCAAACACATCCACCCCAGAAACCACCTTTGTGATTTTTCTTCGCCATTGGTTATCCTAGCTTGATGGAGAATTTCAAATAAATGGAATCATACTGTATGTGCTCTTTTATGTCTAGTTTCATTCTGCATAATGGTTTAGGAATTCATTATCTTGTTGTGTGGCAGTAGTTCATTTTTAAATTGCTGAGTCATAATTCACTGTATGAATATAACATAATTTGTTTATTTGGTGTTTTTGCTGCTGATGGACATTTCCAAAACTAATTGTTTACAGTTTTTAGCTATTATGAATAAGGGAGACCATAAGTCATTTTGTAAATTTCTGCTGTGTAAACGCTTAGGAGTGGAGCTGCTCAGTTATTGGGTAATGCCACAGAATGAATGTTTGCATCTTCCCCGAAATTCATATAAAGGCAGACCTTGGAGATATTGCAGGTTTGGTTCCAGACCACTGCAATAAAATGAATATCACAGTAAAATGAGTCACAAATTTTTGGTTTCCTAGTATATATAAAAGTTATGTTTATACTATACGGTAGCCTATTAAGTATGTAATACCGTTATGTCTGAAAACACAATATACCTTACTTTATAATATTTTATAATGAAAAAGGATAAAGATTCTGGAAGCAAAACTTCAATTTCTCAACCAATTCATCTTTGACAAAGCCTCCACCAACAACCACTTGGGAGAGGAGAAACTATTCAGTATTTGGTTCTGAGAAAACTGGCTGACCACATGCAGAAGAATGAAACAGGACTCCTACCTATTATTAGACACATAAATCAACTCTAAATGGATCAAACACCTAAACATAAAACCTCAAACTATAAGAATCTTAGAAAACACAGGAGACACCCTTACAGAAATTGGAAAAGGCAACTAATTCTTAATCCCAAAAACTCAAGCCATGAGAGATAATATAGACAAGTGGGACCTCATCAAACTGAAAAGATTCGGCAAAGCAAAAGAAACCACTAAGAGAGTGGGGAGACAGTCCAAAGAATGGGAAAATACATATGCCAACTGTGTATCTGACAAAGGCCTAACATACAGGATCTATAATTAACCCAAACGTACCAAAAGGAAAACAAACAGCGCTATCAAAAAGTGGGCAAGAGATATAAACAGACAGTTCTCAAAAGAAAACATAGGAGCAACCAACAGATACATGAAAAAATGCTCAGCCTTACTAATCATCAAAGAAATACAAATCAAAGCCACACTGAGATAGCTCCTAACTCCAGTCAGGATGGTCATTATCAATAACTCAAAAAACAGCACATATTGGTGAGAATGTGGGGGAAAGGGAACACTTCTACACTGTTGGCAGGAATGTAAACTAGTACAACCTCTGTGGAAAACAGTGTGGCAATTCTAAAAGAACTAAAAATCGTCCTTTCATATGACCAAGCAAGCTCTCTTCTGGGAATGTACCCGGAGGAACACAAATCATTCTACAAAAGAGATACCTGTGCATGCATGTTTATTGCAGCACTATTCACAACAGCAAAAACATGAAACCAACCATGCTGCTCATCGAAAGTGGTCTGGATAGAAAAAAAAATGTGGTACATATACATGATGTACTATTATGCAGCCATAAAGAAGGACAAAATTTTGACTTTGTAGCAACTTGGATGGATCAGAGTCTATCATACTCAGTGATCTATCACAGAAACAAAGAACTGAGTACCACATGCTGTCAGTCATAAGTGGACCCTGAACATTTATCATAATTCTACATGAAAGGGCTCAGCAGTAGTAGGTTACTGCCAGGGGATGGGGGAGGAGGCACATAACATCAACAAGCGTAACTGATCCCAAACCAGATGAAGTGAAGACCAGTGGGAGGCCCAAACTCCACCTGTACAATGACCACTTATGTACCTAACCTTGAATTGTATCCTACATCTTTAAAATAAAAAAAAAATGCTAAAGACCCTCTAAGCCTTCAGTAAGTCCTGATCTTTTTGCTGCTGAATGATCAGAGTGGGAGGCGTTGAAGGTTGGGGTGGCTGTGGCAATTTCTTAAAATAAAACAGCAGTGAAGTTTCCCGGATTGATGGAGTGTGCCATTCACCAAAGATTTTTCTCTAGCAAGCCATGCTGTTTGGAGTCCTGCTGCTGTTTGTGTAATATTCTAAATCCTGTGCTGTCATTTCAGCAATGTCTATACCATCCTCACCAATAGAGTCCATCTCAGGAAACCATTTCATTTGCTCACTCACAGGAAGCAACTCCTCACCCATTCAAGTTTAAAGGCGAGGTTGCAACAATTCAGTCATGTCTTCCTGCTCCATTTCTAATTCTAGTTCTCTTCATCGTTCTACCACATCTGCAGTTGCTCACCCCACTGAAGTCTTGAACCTTTCAAAGTCATCCATGAGCGTTGGAATTGACTTCTTTCAAACTCCTATTAATATTGATATTTCCAGCCGGGCTCGGTGGCTCAGCTTGTAATCCCGCGCCTTGGGAGGCTGAGGTGAGTGGATTGCCTGAGCCCGCGGGTTCGAGACGCGCCTGGGCAACTTGGTGAGACCTCATCTCTACAATAAATAAAAAAAAACTTAGCCGGGTATGGTAGCGCGCGCCTGTAGTTCCAGCTACTTGGAAGGCTGAGGCGGAAGGATCGCCGGAGCCCAGAAGGTCGAGGTTGCGGTGGCTGGGAGCGGCCACTGCACTCCAGTCTGGGTGACAGAGTGAAACTCCCACTCAAAAGACAAAACAAAACAAAAAACAATATTGATATTTCAACCTTCTGGCATGAATCACTGTATTCTTTATGGTATCCAGAAAGGTGAATCCTTTCCAGAAGGTTTTACATTTCGTCTGCCCAGATGCATCAGGGGGATTACTATCTATGGCAACTATAGCCTTAAGCGATGCGATTCTTCAATAAGAAGACTTGAAAGTCAAAATTATACCTTGATCCATGGGCTGCAGATTTTTTTTTCCTCTCCGCCATGTAAGGATATTACAAGAAGGTGGGTCACCTGCATAGCATACATCCTCACCGAATACAGAATAGGCTGGCACTTCGATTTCAGATTTTCCAACCTCCAGAATTGTGAGAAATACATGTTTGTTGTTTAAGCCACATTGTCTATGACAATTTTTTAAATAGCAACCTGAGCTGACCAAGACAGGTAGTTAATGATTCATTGATAAGAAATTGCCAAACAGCTTTCCAAAGTCATGCAACGTTTTACCATCCCATCAGCAATGTATGAGGGTTCTGTTTGCTTTATACCCTTGCCAACCTCTGATGCTGTCAATCTTTTTAACTTCACTGTTGTACTAGGTGTGTGGTGTCCTATCATGTTTTTTCTTTGTCTTGCCTTCATGACAAGTGATATTGAACACACACCTTCATGTGCCTGTTGGTCATTTGTGTATCTTCTTTTGTGAAATGTATGTTCAAGTCTTTGTTTACTTTTTACTATTGAGTTTTAGAATTACCTTTTCTATTCTGGTTGCATATATTTTTCTTAGTCTCAGGTATTGCAGATATATGTATTGTCAGATACATTCTCCCAGTCCGCAGCTTGGCTTTTTATTTCCTTAATCATGTCTTCTGATGTTTTAAATTATGTTACTTAAA
>CAUYQG010215553.1:0-13329 GCA_963574415.1 Tarsius wallacei | reverse complement strand
TTCCGCTTGTAAAATTTTAAGAGATATTGCCAACTTATCTTCCAAAAGGTTGCACTCATTTACAATCACATGCAAAAAAAAAGTGTAGGCTTGTACCATTTCCTCACATTGCCATGGTTACTGGCCTGCATTTATTAATTCACTCATAAATTATGAATTAGTTTTTGATCCCAAACAAAAAGAAGTCAGCTTTTTCCATGGAAAGAGAACAACAAACCAAAATATTCTTTTTAAAACAAATTTAAGACCGATATTTAATTGTAATAACTATATCCCCACAAATTTGAATTTTTTTAACTTTAAAATTTTTTTGATTTTAAAATTGTGGGGTACAATTCAGGGTGAGGTATACAAATATTCATTGTGCAGGTACCCTTGTTGATGTGGTGTGCCCCCCCCTTCCCCAGGCAGATTTCCACTACTGTAATCCTACCTCCCTGCCCCTCACCCTGCAGTTTCCTGCTACTGTAAATCCTTTTTTTATAGTATTATGGTAGTTGTTCAAGGTCCCCTTATGAGTGAGACCATGTGATACTCAGTTCTTTGTTTCTGTGAAAGATCACTCAGTATTATAGACTCTAATTCCATCCAGGTTGCTGCAAAGTTCATGATTTTGTTCTTCTTTATGACTGCGTAATATTCCATTGTGAATATGTACCACATTTTTTTTTATCCAGTCCTCTTTTGATGGGCACCACAGTTGGTTCCATGTTCTTGCTATTGTGAACAATGCTGTGATAAGTATACATGTGCAGGTATCTTTTTTATAGAGTGATTTGAGTTCTTCTGGGTATATTCCCAGTAGGGGGATTGCAGGGTCATATGGAAGGTCAATTTTTGAACTTTTAGGAATTGCCACGCTGTTTTCCACAGAGGTTATACTAGTTTACACTCCCACCAACAGTGTAGAAGTGTTCCCTTTTCTGTGCATCCTCTTATAGCAAAGAATTATCCAGTCCAAAATGTGAGTTGCGCCCAGGATGAGAAACCCTGGAAAAGGAAATTGCTGAGTCCTCACAGCCAGAGAGTCCTAGGTTCACACCCTATATTACCCACTGAATCATCATCTCAATGATCATCTTTATCTTCTGTAAGATGGGATGATAACTCACTATCTTTAAAATAGTGTGATTATTTTATTTTTGTTTTTTAACAGACAGGGTGTTACTCTCTCCCCTAGGCTAGAGTGCAGTGGTGTGATCATAGCTCACTGAAGCCTCAAACTCCAGGGCTGAAGCGGTCCTCCCACTTTAGCCTTCCAAAGTGTTGTGATTACAGGCGTGAGCCACCATACCCAGCTGATATTGTGATTATTAGATGAGAAAAAAATGAATATAAACATGGAGCACAGTACATAGAGAGTACAGGTTGTTCATAGATAATATTATAATTATGACACACCATCTTGGAAGGGGTGTGAGACATGGATATTCCAAACATCTAGTCCCAAGACCACTGTGGAGGTGGCAATAGTAGGAATAGGAGAGAGCTTGGGGCCAGGTGAGGATGGATGAGAGCTTGGGTGAGAATGGATGTGGGCTTCATGTTGTTTCTATGCTATCTTGCTTGTATTTGCATTAAAGTCAGTTTCTCTCCTTGGAGTCATTTGTTTTATTGTTCTGTGATTTTTTTTCCCTTTGAAATCAGTGTTTGTCCACTGTCATGTGTGTTAACAATATTTTCTTCAGTTTCTTTTAAAATCTGGTTTATGTTTTTTGTTTGTGTGCTCTGCAGGACAGAAGTGCTTGATAGAATAGAACTGTTTCCATCTCTTGCATTTTGGATACAGTCATAGCACCAAAACGATAGGTCCAGTCAGAAATGACAGGTCCAGGGGTGGGCATTTGGCCTGAGGGGTGGACTTACTGAGCAAGGTTAACACTACCCAGCTAGTGGTAGATTCTGACTCAAATGCCATTGTTGTGTCATGTTGAAGTTATGTGAATGTGTGAGTAGCTATGTCTGACAGATGTGTCCACACCGTGATGCCTCAGGTGCCCGAGGCTCTCCTGTGCCATCAGAGGTTTTCTTAAGAAGCGAATTCTACTTAGAGATGGTTTCTATTGCAAATCCTTTCTGAAACGTGAAGATAAAAAAAACGTTAAAGATGTGATTGGCATCATAATTCATTCTGATCTATCCTTAAACAATTTGCATGCGAGTCTTTCTATTCGCTTTGTTGGAGTCACTGCATGCGCTTTAAAGAACTCAAGGTCAGTAGTAATTCTTCACTTTGGAAAAAGTTCTAGCTAGTGGCTTCCCTCTCTTTCTACTCCCAAATCCTATTCCCAGCCTTAGTAAGGCAAGCCTTAAGGATGGCAAAGAGGTGGATAGGTGCCGTAACGTCTACTCACTTCCCCAGCAGCCTTTGAGGATATATTACAAGGTCTCTAATTTCCTTGCCAGAGCGTCAGACAGTGTCCCTCACTGGAATATAAACACACTTGGTAAAGAGTAGTGTTTATAGTTATGACCAATTTACCTGCTCAGGTAGCCACAAACTGAGCTCTGACAGATGGGACTGAGGACAGACCCTGCCGGATCAGCTGTGTGCCAAGCATAGATATTATCTCTTCACAATTATGCCCAGAATTGTAACTTACTATCGATTAGAATCATAGGCTGAACCGGAAGGATCTTAATCAGTACTTGCTCCAGGGGATTTCTGGGAGTCCTGGAAAGTTCCAACAGCAGGCACAGAGTTGCACTCTGCACCTACAGACTGCAACCCAAGGAGGGCCCAGACATTCCACATGCCAGGCCTCCTTTGTGAGCTCTGTGTGAACACATGGCTTCTGGGAGTTGAATAAGGAAAGGCACAGCTAACCTTACTCAATATAATCAGATCATTGACAGTTATAGAAGCCAATTTCAGAGAGCAAAGGGTTTGTTCCAAGTCACAACTTGAAAGCTAACAGAGTGCTGGTCCCTGAGACTCCAAAGTGACAGGCCAGGTCTACATGGGTCCTGACACTGGAACCCGGCCGGCTACTGGACCACTCAGAGTTGGCTGGTGTGGGAGGAGCTGCCCAGGGAGTCCTGCCAGTTGCTTTGCGCTTTTGAGCTTAGCCCTATTTTCTTGGAATCTCAGAATCTAGTTCTTTTGAAATGCACACCAATGTTAATTAAAATCATCCTACCTACTGGCAAAAGAACACCAGAACTTTTCTTCCTGTCTACCTGTGACTTTGTCCCTGTGACCTACTGTTCCCCATCTCCCCTCTTCCCCTTCCCTCCCCAGTATGAGATCATATGGTATTTGTCTGTGTGTGTCTGGCTTATGGATCATTGCACAAAGTTATGTGTATCAAAATATCACATTGTACCCCATAAATATGTACAATGATTGCATGTCAAATAAAAATAAAATAAAACTTACAACTAAGAAAAAGCAAACAAACCAAAGAATCAGCATACGCAGGGTTCTTCAAAGTCCTTGACTTGGAGAAATCTTTTGTTTCACCCCAAAGGGTACAATAGTGGCCCTTTGCTGAATGCCTGCCAGGTTGTTTCTTAGGTTAATATTGTGGAAAACAAAGACAGTTGAAAACACTTCAGAAACCCAAGGGATGATTCGTTCATCCAGTTTATTTTGGGTGTGGAGTCAAAGTGTTGTTAGACCCTCAAGGATGTAAAACCAGTGTTGTGTGTGCAACTATCAGTTCCCATCTGAAACCCCCCAAACCACTTCCTGCTGCAACTGGCTCTTTCCTAGATGTATTTTGTCCCAGAAATGTAATCACCCAATGACATCAGGAGTCCAGAGTAGCCAAAGTCATCAGGATCTGGCATAGTCTGAGCTGGAGATAGCTGGAGGCAGAGTGATCTGGTGGGAAGCCCGAGGATGGAGAGACAAGAGGTTAGGGCTTTAGTTAAAGTCCGTGCACACTCTTAGATATGCTATTGGCTATCCCCCAATCCTCTGTTTCCTCCTTTTTAAAAGAGGGTAAATTTCATGTCTGTTAAGGGGCCAGTTTGCAAATTAGGTGGCCCATCTGAATCACCTGGTGCTCCTTTACAAAAATTTAGCCCTTGAATCAGAATTGCCAGTAGCAAGGTTCTAGGATCTTTTATTTTATTTTTATTTGTTAATTGCAAAACTACTGTTTAATATCTTTTCTAACAAAATTGATAAGCTAGGACTTCTTAGTCTTACTGGTCTTCACATAAACCTTATAGATTGATTTGGTGACACCTTCCAGAGTAGGATCTGTATTTTAAACACTGCCCAAGTAACCACAATTCATATAATGCCATTGCTTTGTGTTTTTACACATCGTGATGTATTTCTTGGATTCGCAAACATACTTTTCAATCTTAGCACTTTGAAGTTAAGGTAATAACTAATGTAGTCTCCTTTCTTCCTCACATCGCTCCTGAAAAGTGGATAATGAATTGTGAATCTCACATTCAGTGGTATTTTTAGATTAATAAAGCACTTCATTTCAATTTCAACTTTATGACAACCATACGAAGTAGGTTGTGCAGGAATTATCTATCCCCTCTTCATAGAAGAAGCAGGCTCTAGCAGGTTAGGTACATGATTCTCTGATTTATTTACGTAGCCAATATTAATAATAATAAGTATCTGCTGTATGAGAGGGCTGGGGTAGATTTGGGGAATGCAACAATGAATAAAGACTTGATTCTTCTCCTTGTGGAGCTCGTAGCCTTGTGGGGGCATCAGAGAGAGAAGTCATGTCCATGGCTGGATCAAACAGTGGCTCTAAAAGTCCCTTCTGGGAGCCGTAAGGGAAGAAGGGGCATTTATAGTGTGTTTGAAGGATGAGTAGGACATATACGTAAGGATGTGGGACACTGATCTGGTGCCATTCACAGAGTCTGAAAATCCAGGGAGCAAATCTTAGAGACACAGCAGGGATGTGGTGGCAGAAGAAAATGTTCACATTCCTGCTCTTCCAAAGTGACCAGGGCAATCTGCTAAACCTCTTGAGTATCTTGAATCTTTTTTTTTTTTTTTTTTGAGTTGGAGTCTCACTGTTGCCCAGACTGCCAGACTGGAGTGCAGTGGCCGCTCTCGGTCACTCAGCCTTGACTTGCTGGGCTCCGGCGATCCTTCCGCTCAGCCTTCCAAGTAGCCGGAACTACAGGCACGCGCTACAACGCCTGGCTGATTTTTTCTGATTTATTGTAAAGATGAGGTCTCGCCAAGTTGCCCAGGTAGGTCTCGAACCCGCGGGCTCAGGCAATCCACTCACCTCAGCCTCCCAAGGCGCGGAATGACAGGCTGAGCCACTGAGCCCGGCTGGGTATCTTGAATCTTCTGTGGAGGAAGGGAAGGCTGCTATTGGCATTAGGTAATATATTGTTGATGCGTGATGGGAAGCAAGATTAGAGGCCAGAAGGGATGGTTAATTTTATTTACCAACCTAACTGGGCTAAGAGATATTCTGCTGTCTGGTTATCTGGGCATGTCTGTGACAGTGTTTCTGGAAGAGATCAGCGTTTGAATCAGTAGACTAAGCAAAGAAGATCCACTCTCACCCATGCGGGTGGGCATCATGCAATCTGTTGAGGGCCTGAATAAGCAAATTTGCTCTGTCTTGTTGAGCCGGGACATCCATCTTCTCCTGCCCTTGGACATGGTACTCTTGGTTCTGGGACTTGCAGACTCGGATAGGCATTTACACCACTGGCTCCCCTGATTCTCAGGTCTTTATATTTGGATTGAATGACCCCACTAGCTTTCCTGGGTCTCCAGCTAGAGATGGCAGATTGTGGGGCTCCTCAGCCTCTGTAATCATGTAAGTCAATTTGCATAATAAATATTTATATCTCTAGATAGCCTGTTGGTTTTGCTTCTCTGAAGAACTTTGACTCAGACACCATGGTCTTGATGGAGGGAAGAGGTTGAAGGCCCGGCCCTGCATGCGTCTGGTGCAAGTGGAGAGGAGACTGGAGGGGAACTGGCCCTGTGATAATGTGCTGGGTTGCACACTTTCTAGGTGCTTCAGGGGGAGGAGAGTGGATTCATCCTGTTCTCCTCCCTAACCCACTTTTAACCTTTTGTACATAATCATCCAGGGGATCGATCGGAATCAAAGTCATATAGAAGGAAGACTTGGATTCTGGGATACAATGAGCATGCCACCACTTCATTCAACCAACAGCTAAGCCTGGAGGAACATTTATCAATGCTGCGCCTGCACAAAAACAAACAAAAAATGATGGGCGGTACGGTCATGTGTTCTAATTCTCAGTGACCCATACAAGCATTACATGACATTGCAAGTGTTAAATCCCCTGAACGAGCAGCACATGGAATAGTATTCATGTGAAACAAGGAACCCCAAACTCATCTGGGTGTGAGGCAAGTCCCTTCAGAGCTTGGAATCTTGAAGCTGAGATTTAAACGATATGCAGAAGCTGTCCAGGCAAAAGGGGTGACCCAGGGAGAGAGAGAGAGAGAGGCTGAGAGCACTCTGAGCAGATGGCAGAGACCCTCAGAAACATGCCATCTCAGGAGCTAACAAATGTGCATTGACATTGGTGCTGACGTATGAATGGGGAACCAGGCAGAGAGGAGGACAGTGAGTGGAGGGGCTTGGCCACCATGCCTCGGGAGCCCTGCTGAGGATATGGAACTTTCCTTCAGGGACGATGGGAAACGCTGAAAGACTTCTTTTGTTTTTAAAAATTGTTGGAACTGCACATCACATAAAATCAAGCATTTTGGCAGTATGAATCAAGGGTACAGTTCAGTGACATGAAGAACACTCCCATTGTTGTGCACCCATCACCACCAGCCCTCTCCAGATCCCTATTCGTCTTGCAAACTGAAACTTCATACCCGTTAAAAAATAACTCCTCATTTTCCTCTCCCCCAGCCCCTAGTAACTTCAATTATACTTTCCATCTCTATGGAGGTAACTAATGTAAATTCCTCCCATAAGTGGAATCACACAGTATTTTTTGTTTGGTCCCTGGCATATTTCTCTTAGCATGATGTCCTTAAGGCTCAAGTGTATTGTATTATGTGTCAGCATTCCCTTGTTTTTTAAGGTTGAATGATATTCCATTGTGTGTACCACAGTTTCTTTATCCAGACATTCATTTGGACAGCTGTTGAAGTGTTTTAAGAGAGTAACAAGGTCCTGTTTGTGTTTTACAAGGTCAGCCTTGTTGCTCCGTGGAGACATGGAGAGTTGCTGCAGGGAGACTAGTTAGGAGATGACTGGATAAGTCTAATATGCGAGGCTACGAGGTGGTGAGGAAAGTAGAAATGGAGGTTTAAGAGCTACTTAGGAGGAGTAATGAAAAGGTTTCTTTGGGTGTGAGGAGTGAGGGAGAGAGAGGAATCAAGCAAGGATCATTGCAGGTAGATGGGACTGTCATTTACAAGGACAAGATGCAGGTGAGTTGAGCTTTGGGCATGTAGACGTGGATCAGGTCTCAACTGGAGGCTCAGATGGAAAAGTACCAGCCCAAAGGCAATCGAGGCCCAAGGGGAACAGGAAACTCTCCAGAGCAAGAAAAGAGAGTGGAGCACAGAGAGGACCAAGGGAATATTCCTGGGTGACTCCAAAGTTTGATGTCTAGTAGAGCTGGATTGGCTAATCCACAGCAGTGAGAGGAAGCATTCAGAGAGGACCAAACCAGAGGAGTGTGGCATCGTGAAAGCCAGAGGAAGAGAAGGGTTTTTAGGAAGAAAGTGTTTCATAAGAGAAAGGGGCGGGGGTGGGGGTGGGGTTAGTGCTCATTGGTTTTAGCAACCCAGAGGCAATTGGTAGCATTGGCTGAGGTTATGTATATGGAGTGTGGGACATACACCAAACAAGAATGGACTGAGAAATGGAGTGGGCAGTTTCCAGTTTTGTGTTTGTGGTGTAGTTGTTCAATCTCTCTGAGCCTTTATTTCCTAATTTGCAAAGTGATACATTCAACAACTGAGCATTTAGGGGAGGAAAGGGACATGGCTTCCAGACCTGAGGGTTCCATTGTTGCAAGGGATCTTCTGGACTTTTTGGCTGAGTCCCTGCTCTCCCTGTTCCTTAACAAGCCAATGACAGAGGAGTTTTGAGGAGTTGGGCAATGTTGTTCTCAACAGCTATAGTCATGATTTTTAAGGGATGGGCGATTGGGAATGAGGAAGAAGGGCCAGCCTCTTCTGTTGCAGAGAAATATCCCAGATATATCTAGTCATCCCTGGGGTTTGGTTTCTGAGAATCCTAATCAGGAAAGAGGAGGCCTTGGGTTGGGAGCCTGGGCTCTGGGTTCAGCTTTGTAGGCGACTTGTCAAGCAGCCTCCCACCTTGGGAGTTCTTACTCTGACATGGAGTCTTCAGGTAGACAATTACGGAACATATTTCCTCATTTCCAGTGTGTCTGTACTACAAAGAAGTCCCTACCAGAAAAGGTTGAGGTAATCCTGTGGATGAGAAGATGTTCTCCAAGCCAGACACTTGCATAGCTCTTGTCACAGTTAATTCCCCAAACAACTCTATGATCTGGGTCCTGCTAATCCCATTTGATATGTGATGACACCTAGGTTTCAGAGACTCATATGGGAGAGAGAGTGTTTGTACCAGGTAGCAGGAAGTTAAGTTTGGGTAGGGAATTATTAATTTAACCCACAATTGATCACCTGCTCTTCTGCAAGAGGAATCAGTTGAACAGATCAGTATTGGGAAGGACCTCAGATATGCCTTCCTGTCCTGAGAGTAAATCTAAAACCTTCAGCTGACACTTGGAGTCATCCATTCTCTGAGTCTAGTTGAATTTTCCTGGTTTAGCTTCTACTTCTCCCCTGCATCCCCATTTATAGCCATGCCTTGGTCTTACTGCTCCCCTACAAAACCCTGGGCAGACTACTCCTTTGGCCTGGGATACCCTCTCTTCATGACACAGGTTGAAATTCTGTCCATCCTTCCAGGTCTGTGAACCTTTCCTGACCTTCCAATGATGTAACAGTTTCTTCCTTTAGAATTTTTATTGTGTTTTGTACTTCTGTGTCTCTTTGTTGAGTAATAGTTATTTGTCTCTTTATCATGTTCATATTAGAACATGAAGGTGATGTTATTCTTTGAATTTCATACAAATTAAGCCTGTGACAGGAGTTGGCACATAGTGAAAACCTGGTGGCTACTTGTTAATCTCAAATGCATTCATCCTTAACTGGCCTTGGCTCATTCATGCACTCGTTGGTTGAGTAGCTATGTAGGAGGATCTGTGCTAGGCTGTAGTGTTACAACAATGAGTAAGATGTTTCATCAACTTCCGCTTGGGAGAAAACATCCCACGAAGTGACCACACATTTCTTTGATGCCCCATAATAGCCATCTCTGCTGGAGGTTCCTTGCCTGGAGTGTTTGTGCAGGGTGTAAGAACTCTGTGGCCCCCACGCTCTTGTGTGATCATCGCCTCAGCCTGCGAAATGAACACACAGAGCTACCATCCCCATGTCTCCATTTTCTGGATGAGGGCACTGACGTCCAACAACCTGTTGGACTGACTTGCCTTGTGTCTCTGTTACTGGGACTGCAGCTGCTAAGTCTTCTAGTTTCTGGTCTTGTGGTATTTCTGTGAGTCCAGAAAGAATAAGAAGAAAGGGTCAAGAACCTAGTAGGGAAGCAAGAAAGCAGCGGGGAAGAGAAGGAAGACTCAACAATGAGGGGTGATGACCTTTGTGTGTGGTGTGTTGCTTCTGGAGTTCCAACCAGATGAAATCCTGGATCTTGCCTGTTGCAGGTTGGCTTCTGGGCTGGAGAGACCTCTGAGTTGGGCACCAGCACCACATGGAAGGACAGGTCTTGCCATAAATCTCCAAAATATCCTGTCCTGCCTCCACATGGACTTCAAAATTACAACTTCCTTTAAAAGTGTTCAGAAGCAAGGTAGTTTTTTGTTTTGCTTTTTAATGTATTAAGAGTGGAGTGTTTCAGAGTGTACTAAAACTGCTTCATGGCATTTGGGCTCTGGAGAAAAAAAGCATTCCTCAAGGAGTCTGAAATAGAAGAAGCTCTGGATAAGGACTGTCCAGGTCATCTTAGCAGGAAGAGCGTGAGTGCTGGCAAATGGCCTTCGTGCCTGAGACCACCTCCCAGCTGTGGGGGACACATGTTGATAGAAGAAGCAGCAAGTCCTGTTTTGAGTCAGGGTGTCAGAGGACATTATTAGTTGTCAACCCCTGTGGACTACCTGGTGGGAACTCAGGTCTGGAGTTTCCAGGAAGTCCCCCATGCTCCCATTTGGTCAATGATGCAGTGAGAAGAAGGGACGGGGTGGGGCAGGGACGCTGTGTCTTAGGGGTTGAAATGGTAGGTTGCATCACTGCAGTGGGACCTCAGGTTCCCATTTGGGGGAAGCAGCCCAGTTAGGACTTCACCTGGGGTTCCAGCGGTTCCAGGGACTGGATTGACTAAAGATGTGAGGAGAGTTGCTCAAATTGCCACATTTTCAAAGATTCTTAGGCTTGTCTCTGGGCACCTGGCAGGCAGTTTGATGCTTGTCATAGAGAGGAAAGGCTCGTGGGCCAGAAGCATTTCTGGCTGCACTTCACAGTCATGACACTCCTCCTGGAAATCAAAGCCTCTATCCCGTCCCAGTGGTCTGCTTAGGACCTTGAAGAGATCATGGGCTTTGGACAAAAACTCAGGATCCTGGCCCAGCACGTAACCTTTCCTGACAGCGGGAGCTTCCTCTCTGGGGTAACAACCTCAATGTGCTGATCTTTCCCTGTGTGTCATCACCTTCACACTTACTTCTTCTGCAAGCTCCTCTTAGCTCTGACCTTCGCATGCAGATTTATTTATTGAATGCTTAATATGCCGTATACTTTTTCCGTTTTAAAGACAATAGTATAATTTACATACCATAAAATTTGCCATCTCAGCCATTTTAAAGTGTGCAGGTCTGTGGCATTAAGTATGTGCACATTGTTGTATAAACATCAATACCATCCATCTCCAGATATTTCTTTCTTTTTTTGGTAGAAAGCAGGATTTATTGAGAGGACAGAAAACTCCCACAGTGGGAGGGGACTCGAGGGGGTTGCCCCACCTCTAGATATTTCTGTCTTCTCCAATGGAAACTCTGTAGCTATTAAACAACACCTGCCATCCCCTTCTCTAGTCCCTGGCAATCCCCGTTCTACTTTCTGTCTCGTGAATGCATTTGCTCTAGGTACATCGTGTAAGTGGAACCGTACAGAATTTGTGCTTTTGTGACTGGTTTATTTCACTCAGCAAATGTACTCACGGTTCATCTATGCTGTAGCATATGTCAGAATTCACTTACTTTTTAAGGCTGACTAATAGTTTATTACACGTGTGTGCCACAGTGTATCTATTCAGCCATTCCTGGTGACTTGGGTTGCTTCTGGCCCTTGGCTGTTGTGAGTTATGTTGCTATTAAGAGAAACATGAATGTACAAATTCTCTGCTATGAATTCTTTTGGGTATATACTAAGAACTGGGATTGCTGGATCATATGGTCATTCTATATTTAGTTTTTTGAGGAGCAACTATAATGTTTTCCATAGCAGTGGCACCATTTTACAGTCACTCCAGCAGGGCACGATTTCTCCACATCCTCGTCAACACTATGCCCTGTACTTTTGTAGATATCTTATTTTATCCTTACAACAACATGAAAAAGCTGTTTAATGTCCAATTATAGACAGGTGGTTCAGAGACACAAAACCTTTTTTCCAGGGCCAGCAAGAAAAACTGTGGAGCTAGGGTTCAAAGTTTGTCTTTGGACTCCAAAGTCTGTGCTCTTTCCATCCTACTAGACTTTATCTCTAATTGATTCATAATTTTCTAGCTAGCCTAAAATGTTAGTGCCATTTATGGCCATTTAAACTGGATGTCTGCTCCAATCGAGCATTTCGGGCACTGAGTAGCCATCAAGTCAGCAGATAGGAAGTGGCTTCTGAAGATGAAGATGTATTTTACAGTCTTGATCAGAGCAGGCCCCGCACCCATCACAAGCAGACCATAGAGAGATGGGCTCTCCCAGAAGATAGAAAACACTCCTTATGACAAAAGGAAAGTTTTCAGAAGTGTGGTGACTGCTTCTTTCTATTGGTTTGATTCTTTTTTTTTTCCTTATTCTGGCTGCAGAAACAGACTGACAACACATTCTAGTGGTCAGAAACGAGAGCTAGGAAGACAGCTGCCCCAACAAGCCTTGCTTCTGGGCTTACTGGTCCACTGACCTTGAGCTGGTAGTCTCTCAGTCCCCGTATCTTAAAGGTGAGAAATAATAATGTTATGGGATGGTTGACGGAGTTAGCGAATTAATAAAGCCCTTAGACCAGTGCGTAGGGTAATCTAAACTCCAGTGAATTTGGCTGTTATTGTTCTCTGGAAAGGCAAACATTGCTACCAAATATATCCTGCTTAACAGACATTTTAAATTCAGGTTTGAAAATTCTGTTTTGAAAGAATTTACCCTGATTTCTTTAGAAAATTGTCTTCAAATTGACAAGTAAATAGTGTATATATTTATAGCGTACAACATGGTGTTTTGAAATATCCATACATGGTGGAATGGTTGAAGAAAACTAATTAACCTGTGCATTACCTCAGATTCTTATCTTTTGCTATGGCCAGAACACTTTAAAAATCTACTCTTGAAACAAAGAACTGAGTACCACATATTCTCACTCATGCATGGATCCTGAACATTTATCCCAACACACAATGAAAGGAATTGGCAGTAGTGGGCCACTGCTGGGGTGGGGGTTCACATAACATCCTACCTGATTCCAAACCAGGTGAAGTTGGGACCAAGGGAGGCCCAAACTTCACCTGTACAATGGCCACTTATGTACCTAATCCTTAATTGTATCCCCACTTCTTTAAAATATTAAAAAAAAAATTAATTTGAAAAACAAAAAAATCTAAAAACAAAAAACAAAAAACCCCCACCAAAAACCAAAGAACATCTAAATCCTAACATTCCCATCTGGACTCATTTCTGTTCCCCACTCCCTTCCACCATCCCTGACCTAGTCCTGACTGACTTTAATTTTCTCCTGACCACTGTAATAGCTTTCTTACTTTTTTCCCACTACAAGCATCCCTTTGCTCAAGAAGTATAAATAATCTACTCCTTAATCAATTTTTAAATAGATAGCACATAGTTAGAAACTATAGTCCCCATGTTGTACAACAGATCTCTTGAGCTTATTCCTACCTGGAATTTTATATCCTTTGGCCAATATCTCTCCAATCTCCTTCCCCACCCAACTTTTTATATTGAATTGGAAAAGTGCTTTTCAGTTGGGGTTGATATTGTCTCCCAGGGAGCGCCTCGAAATGGTTGGAGACATCTTGGTTTTGCCAACTAGGAAGTAGGTCTACT
>CAUYQG010215550.1:0-80499 GCA_963574415.1 Tarsius wallacei | reverse complement strand
AGACGCATTATTTACTACAACATATTGTTGATTAGTAGTTACAACACGCAAAAAGTTATATAAATTGCAAGGTTATGGGTATAAGTGTGCTATATTTTCAAATCTATGACCACTGATAAAAGGGAGTGAATAGGGATTCATTTCTCTCAGTTGAGTGAGAGCAATCTGCAAGGAGCTAAGGGTTCTTTGAAGGGAATGTATAGAAGATGAGGGAATATGCTTTGTTTTGCTAATTCTCAGGAATGCAGGTGCATGCAGTCCTTCTTGAACGGTATACCTTTCTTTAAGGGTTGTGGATTTGGACAGACAATATCGGGCTTCATGTCAGCATGTTCACAGGTTCTCCTAGCCTTTAGCATGTTCTTAGGTTCTCAAGGACCCCCTTGGGTACCCAGCTCTGTTCCTCACCTTGGTCGCCCATAATTACTGTTTTGCAGATTTTCCACATTGTGCCTCTTTCTGGCTTTCTCACACGAGGCTTACTCTGATTAAGACACATCATGTGCAGAAAGGGAAAAACAGGAGTAATGAGCTTGGGATTGTTAACTCTGGTCAGTGGTGGGAATTCTGAAGACCTAATTCTAATCTCATCTCTACTTTCTGAATGGGTAGCTGGTTTTTGGCAAGTTACTTAATCTCTCTGAAGATCAGAGAGATTCTTTTATGAAGAACATCAGCTACTATTTCACTGGCTCATTGTGGATACTTGCAAGCCTATTAAGCTCAGTGCTCTAATCAAGTGCATGGGATGAAGAAAACCAGACAACATTCTTGGTCAGGGCAGTTACCCATATAATAACTCAGAAGCATCATTACATCATTCACTCTCTCCTTCCTTCACCTTAATGTATTCAGTAAATGCTGACCCAGTGTCTACCTAGTGACAGGAAGAGCCAGGCCATGGTCAGAGGCAATGCTTGTACAGAGGTGGCGGGGGGAGGATGGAGAAGGTGGAGGCGTAATAGGCTCCTTATTCAAGCAGGGAGAAGCAGAACATGTGGATTCCTTTAATCAGTAATTAAATAAATCTGTTACTTTAAAAAATTGCTTGAAAACCTAGAGGTGATGGACACAAATTAAATTTAAATAAGATGTGTAATTATAAATTCTAAAGAAGATAAAAGCAAACACACCACTGTCCACAGAGAAAAAGAGCAGGGCAGAGGAATCAGGTACCTTGCTCTAACTGTATTTCAAACAGAAACAGTCCTAATGGTTACACTTGGAAGGATGGCCGTGGAGTCAGCAGGCAACAAAAACAAAGAGGAAGCAGGAATGGGGATACTCATTTTAGGAAAATGCAATCCTAGACAAAAAGTGTTAAAGGAGACACAGGCACCATTTTAAGACGACAACAGGTGTAAGGATTGACAACAAAAATGCGATGATGTGAGCCTTCGTGTGCTGAATGGCAGAGCCTCAGAGCCTATGAAGCAAAATACAACAACAGCAAATAAAAATTCACAGAAACAGTTTTTGTCTGAGAAATTTTGATAAGTCAATTTATAAATAAGGATATATTGGTGAGCCAGGCATGGTGGCTCACACCTGTAATCCCAGAACTTTGGGAGGCAGAGGTGAGAGAATTGTCTGAGTCCAGGGATTCGAGACCAGCCTGGGCAACTTGGCAAGACCTCATCTCCACAATAAATCAAAAAATTAGCTGGGCATGGCAGCGCACGCCTGTAATTCCAGTTACTTGGAAGGCTGAGGTGGAAGGATCACCTGAGCCCAGCAGGTCGATGCTATGGTGGCCGTGAACAGTGTGCCACTGCACTCCAGCCTGGGTGATAAAGTGAGACTCCAGCCAAAAAAAACGATACATTGATTTGGAGTAACAATGGATTCTTCTACTTGTATATAATCATATATTATAAATGTACATATATATAAAATCATAAACTATCTATAAAAACATGTATCCTGCAAATAGTAGGTATAAAAATCCTTTTGAAGTACCCATTGAAAAATTGATAAAAGTATGGTATAAACAAGTCCACGAAGCAAACCTCAACATTCCCAAAGAATAAAAGTTGAACAAAGTCACATTCTGACTCAAATTAGACACCAGTAGAATTAGACACCAGCTTAAAATTTGAAAACAATACATAGGCCAGGCTCGGTGTCACAGCCTGTAATCCCAGCACTTTGAGAGGCCGAGGCGAGTGGATTGCCTGAGCCCACAGGTTCGAGACCAGCCTGGGCAACTTGGTGAGACCTCATCTTTAAAATAAATTTTTTTAAAAAATTAGCTGGGCATGGTAGCACACGCCTGTAGTTCCGGCTACTTGGAAGGCTGAAGTGGAAGGATCGCCTGAGACCAGCAGGTCGATGCTGGGGTGGCAGTGAGCATGCCACTGCACCCCAGCCTGGGCAAGGGAGTGAGACCCCAACTCAAAAAAAAAAAAGAAAAGAAAAGAAAAACAACATATAAATATGAAAAGTGGAAAAGCCTACCAAACACTTATTGTTTCAAAAGGATATACGATGATAATAATAATAATAATTTAGAACAAAAGCAAATGAGGATACATAAAACATATGGAATGATGCCAAAACTATGCTCAAAGTCAAATAAATAGACTTATGTGATTCCATTATTTTAAAAAAGGAATAAATAAAAACAAAATCATGAAGTTTTATTTTTAAAAAATCTAAGAATAGCAGAAAGAAGCAGATCCAAGAGAATTAAGTTTACAATAGCAAAGGAAGTATAGCTACACATGTGCTGAAAATTTTAAAATCATAATAGAACAGCATGCACTATACTAAGTAACAAATTTAGAAATCTTTATGAAAGGAATAGCTTTCTGCAAAGTTAGAATACCCCCAAAATTACACAGTAGAATGTGTTGAGCATATTCTACTGATAATCTAGGAAGACATTGAAAGTGTTATAAGAGACTTAACTACAAAGAAAAATCATCCGTATAAAATACCAGGAAGTAGATCATCTCAATGATAAAAGAAATTTTCCACAGGTTTTAGGAGAAGAAGGGAAGCTTCTCAGTTTATATCATGATGGCAACATTGAGGAGGCAACAGTTGAGGAAGACAATATGCTGCACTGGGTTTTGTATTCTGGCTGCTGAGTCTCGCTACGGGGCTAAGTCCTGGCTGGAAACACTCATAAGTGACACCCTTGAGTCAATGAGAGGGAGGAGTCACTGGGGTCAGCTGAAAAGAGTGTGACCCTCTCTAGAGCTATCATGTCTGCACCTGAGGAGGAGCCAGGGAGGAAGTGTCCAGCCTCGCCTGCTGCCCTCCATGCTGGACCCAAGTGCAGTTCACCACCAAACTCCATGGAAGCCAGAGGGCAAAGAGACCTGATGGTATGTGCAGCCCATGAAGGGAGAGAAGGTGGAAAAGAAGTCTGGAGAAAACTTGGTCAACTCTCCCCAAATGGGACTCTGTAGGACTGGAATGACTCGTCTCAATCTGGGTTCAACACTCTCAAGGAAAGAATTTAGGAACCCAGCCTAGGTAGGTTTTCTCTGTTTCCATCCCTAATGTCATTTATGATACATACTGGTAAAAATAAATGTGATAAATAAACGTTACTGGTCTTAAATATAAAGGCCCTTATTATAATGAAGGGAACAAACAGAAAATACAAAAAGTGATTTTTATATGGACCAAGATCATGTGCAGGAAATTCATAAAGATGAAAATGTCAATCTCTATATATGTATCTTTTAAACTTTTAATCTTACTGATAAAAAACAGATAAAGTGTGGTTTTTCATATTAAAATGAAATTTAGAAAATGACCACATTTAACACTGTTAAGAAGGCATGATCTAGGCATCTCCCCAGTGGTGTCACTGAGTGTGATTTCTCAGATCCTTCTGGTGATGTGGCTTTCCTCCTGCCATTGGGCAGTTTCCCTTCTGCCCCCTGTGCTGCCTCTTCAGACTATACAGGCATTGTCCCTCGCTTAGCTTCCCAATTTTCCCATCCTTCTGTCCTTGCCCTTCTGGGGCATCAACCCGTCCCTATACCTGTTGGAGTTCAAGGTCATCTGGGACAGTGCACCAAAATGACCCAAGCGTCACTTTGAGTCTGGTTGCATTCAAAATGAAACAGAAATTCAAGATAGTTCAGATTGCAAACATTTCCATGGACTTTTTGTTTTGTTTGTTTAAACAAAATTCTTTTTTTTTTTTTTTAGTTGGAGTCTCACTCCATCGCTCACACTGGAGTGCAGTGGCCGCTCCCGGCCACCGCAGTCTCAACCTGCTGGGTTCTGGCAATCCTCCCGCCTCAGCCTTCCAAGTAGCTGGAACTACAGGCGCGCGCTACCACGCCTGGCTAATTTTTTTTTTATTGTAGAGATGAGGTCCGCCAAGTCGCCTGGGTGGGTCTCACACCCGCGGGCTCAGGCAATCCACTCGCCTGGGCCTCCCAAAGCGCTGGGATTAAAGGCTGAGCCACCGAGCCCAGCCCAAGCGAAATTCTTACAGACTAAAACAGCACATTTCCTTTGCTACAGAAGGTACTAAAGGTGGATATATCAGGCACAAGAAGCATAAAGACATGGCTCCTGCCCTCAGTGTGCACTGAGTGCTGGGCATGGTTCCCAGATCTTTCACACGTGCTCACTTTTTTGATCCTGCAAGGACATTGGAGGGACCTTCCTGGTGACTTAGCTGTTTCCCCACGACATGGACACAGGCATGAAAGCTGACAGCTTAATGTTTGTGTTTCTGGAATTTTTCTAACTAAAGACTATGATTCCAGAACAGTCTTACTCTCTTGGGGAAAAAAAGAACTTTTCAAACTAAACCTTCAGGAAAGATTCTTTTCATTATTTTTTAAATGTGAAAAATAGTACAATGGCTCAGGAACCAGACAACCCAGCTTTCTGTGGTTTGTCTTTGGACTAATTTTTTAACTGCCTGACATCTCAGTTTCCTCGCTTGCAAAAATGGGTATGACATTAGAAATTACCACATAGTTTGCAGTGAGGAGGAAAAAAGATGACAAAATAAAACACTGAGCTCAGTATAGGTTGCTATGCTTTGCAAAAGGAAAGACAAAGACTTTCAAAATTTACCTCTGCTTTCGTACTAAAGTGAATATAGCCTTTTACTGAGGAAGGAGAATTCTTGACTTCCTTGCATTCAACCAGGCCTCTGAAGATGCAGGATTTTTCCAAGGATCTCATGGAAATAAAGGAGGACGCTTGGGTATGTCTCTCAATGAAAATGGCACCTCATTAGAAAGTTACTCCAACATATTTTTCTCTCATGGGCTAGGATCCAGTAGAGAAAGGAAACACCAATGTCTTTCTTAAAGACATCCTAACTTTCTGAAACTTCTTCTTCTTTTTTTTTAAAGCAGGATTTACTGAGAGGACAGAAAAGCTCCCACAGTGGGAAGGGGCCTGAGTGGGATGCCTGCTTTCTGAAACTTCTATCCCAGAGAGATGGTGGGTGCTTTGTTACATTAAGCAAACAAACAAACACTAATCTTAGTGGATGTAGGCTGTAACCTGGAAGCAAGGAAAACACAGACCAAATCTACTTTTACCTGGCTAGGCTTGAAGCTTCAGGATGCCGTGGGTAGCTTTTGGGGAGGTTTGCGAGTTCCTGGGCCATCACATACTGGGTATAATCATCCTGCCATGTAAGACCTGTGGAGAAAAGTTGCAAAAAACTGAATTATCAATTTGAGAGTTTATCCAAAGCTTTTGCTTCGGTCTCATACATAATTGCATTTTAGCATCAAACCAACGGGGCCATTGGCAAACCAAGGCTCCCTTTCACTGTGGTTTATTAATAAGATCTTCTCCTCAGAGAAATGCCAGCTTTCTGAAATTTCTGTACCAGAAAGATCATTGATACTCTGCTACATTTAAAAAATTATAGGCTTAATGAGTGCTGGCTATCGCTGGATAGCAAGGAGACTTACGCCAAATATGATTGGAGTTTAGTTAGCAGACAGATTTTTGTTCAGTGTGAAAAATGAAAACTTTTCCACATAGAAAGGTTTGGGTCATGGCAAAGGCAGTCCTCATCCACAATGCGCACATGGTTACCCACCATTCACTCACTTTTCTGCCTGCTCGCTGCCATATCTTGGGCGGTTGGTTCTTTCTAACCCCATCTAGCTTAGGAGCCAAGCATTTGAAATGAAATAAGGGGTATTGTAACTGTGAAAGCAATTATCATGGGGCTTAATGTACTGTATCTGGGAGCCAATTACATTATATTTATACTCAAATGTTATGACAAAGAGCTTTATAACAAGGGTGAAGTGGTTATGGAGGCAAAATTCATGTGATTATGCATTAATTACATGCACTGTGGATCACATGATAATTATGCTCAGAATTACCAAATAACTCCAAAGAATAATTATTATGCAATTTGTACATTTTAGATCTTATGGTAACACTTTAGCACTTAGAACTACCCCATGCAATTATCCATAATTATCTAATCACTAAATATCATGTAATTACAGAGATATATTTTTATGCCCTGTACAAAAACACATTACCAAAATCTTGAAATCAGGACAGCTCTATGCCTGTGTGTGTGTGTGTGTGTGTGTGTGTGTATTATAAGGAAGTCCATAACTTTCTGGGATCCACATATTCTGGATGGAATTAAAAGAAGAGCTCAGTAGATATAAGCTTCCTTCATAAACACACTTAAATATTTTTTTGAAATGCAAACCTACATTTTAAAAATACTTCAGATGGCCAGATTCAAACCATTGGCAGATTCCTAAATCTCAAAAGGCTGAATGGCATTTTCAGCCATTGAGTGGCAAAGTGAAAATGACGGAAAAGTCACCAGTAGGATGGCTTCAACTTGCTCTACAAAGCTCTGTTTGGAATATAACACTTAGAGAATAGGCAACTGCAGAGAGAACTGGCTCCACAGCCCCATTACCAAACTTAGGAGTAAATGTACTTAACAACAAGCAAGCCTATTCCACTTGCCAAAGCAACTTAAAACGCCTTCTATGAAATGTGTGCTTATATGGCTATTATCTCCATTCCCAGGGGTGTTCTCAATTGAAAGCAAGTTTGAAATGTTAATATAATATCTAGTATTGTGGATTTAGAAAATAAGCATATTTTAACCATGCCCCTCCAAAACCGGATGGGTTTAATATTAATATGCATCAGGAAACAGAAAATCAAGGACACAAAAGGAACTTATTTTTAAAATTGTTTTTAAAATTTAAATTACAAATTTAATAACTCTTTTAATCTAAAGAGAATAGAAGTCGAAGCTATGTCAACTCTGGGATCTGTGACAATGGCTCAGTTCTTTTTATAATAATAGTTGGCCAACTAATAGGTATCATCTGTACTGGGCAGTCTGAGGAGGCCCCTGTACTCCTCAGCCCAGATTTTTAAGCTTTCCTGGATGCAGAAAGGAACTGTACTGTTGGATATAAAAAACAAAGATATGCATGGATCTGGGGGTTTAAACAGCTCTATGAACTTCTCTCCAAGGTACGATCTGGAGGAAAGAAAACACAGAGAAGAGACAAGCTTAGCCAACATAGTAGACCTTGTCGCTACAAAAAATAAAAAAATTAGCCAAGTGTGGTAGTGCATCTGTATTTCCAGCTGTCTGAGAGAATCAGGTGGGAGGATCACCTGAGCCCAGGAGTCTGAGACTACAGTGAGCCGTGATCATGCTACCATACTCCAGCTTTTGGCAACAGAGTAAGACCCTGACTTTAGATAAATAATGTTTTAATGAGCAATTATGAACACACTTGAAACAAATGAAAAAACAGAAAGTCTTGGTAAATAGAGGGATGATATAAACAAAAACCAAATGGAAATAGTATAACTGAAATATATAATAACAAAAATAAACATCTCAGTGGATGTACATAAAAGAAGGCAGAAGGAACAGAAGAAATAATCAGTGAACTGGAGATAGAACAATAGGAATTACCTAATCTCGACAACAGAGAAAATAGTGAAAAGAAAAAAATTTTAAAAAGGACAAAGCCTCAGGGACTATGTGGCTATAACCAAAGATCTAATATTTATGCTCTTAGAGTCTCAAAAGGAGAGGAGAAAGAAGACAGGTGTGAAAAGGTACTAGAAAAATAATGGCTGAAAAGTCTCAATTTTGATAAGAGAATTAAACCTAAAAATTCAAGAAGCTTAGCATACCCCAAACAGAGTAAACCTAAATCTCCTCCAAGACACATAATAATCAAGTTTCTGAAAACCTATAAAGAAAAAATCTTGACAGCACCCAGAGAAAAATGACACCTTAACTACAAGGGAAACACAATTCAAATGACAGAGGATTTCTCATCAGAAAGCACAGAGGCCACAAAGGAACGCACATTTTTCAAGTGCTGAAAGAAAAGAACTGTCAACCCAGAATCCCACAGTCTGTCAATCCAGCTACCCAGTGAAAATGTCCTTCAGGAATGAAGGGAAATCAAGACATGATATAAAGGAAAAATGTGGGCGTTTTTAACCAGAAGACCAACTCTTTAAAAAAATTACCAAATGACCTTTTCTAAATAGAAAGGAAATATAAAAGAAGAAACCACTGAACAACAGGAAGGAAGAAAGGACATGGCAAGCAACAACACAGGTAAATACAACAAGCATTCCTTCTCTTGAGTTTTACATTTGACAGCTGAATCAAACTTCATGACACTGTCTGATGTCCTTCTAAAAGTATGTAGAGGAAATATTTAAACACATATTACAAATGAGGAGGTAAGTAAAGTATCATAAAGAAAAGTTGTTTCCATATTTCACTCAAACTGGTAAAATTCTGATACAGACTGTGATAAGTTATGAATGTGCATATATTATATCTAGAACAACCACTGAAAGAAAACTATCAAAGAGACAGACATTCAGAAACACTATAGAGAAATAAAAATAGATTTCCAAAGATGTTAAAGTAAGCCAAGGAAGGAAGGAAAAAAGCAAAAATAAAAACATAGAACAGGTATAAAACGAAAAATAAGATGAGATATTTAAGTCCTGACATATAAACAATTGCATTAAATGTAAATGGGCTAAATATACCAATGAAAACATAGACACTGGCTGAGTGGGTTTTAAAAAAGATTCAACTATATGCTGTCTACACGAAACTCACTTCAAACATAATAATATAGGAAGGTTGAAAGTAAAAATATGGAAAAAAGTATATCATGCAAGCATTAATCAAGGAACAGCAGAAATGGTTATATTAATATCTGATAAATTACTATTCAGAGTAAGAAAAACTACCACAGACAGAGAAGAAAATTACACAGTGATAAAAATATCAATTCACCAAGAAGAAACAAAAATCCTAAATATGTGTATGCATGCACCAAACAAAAGAGCTACAAAATATGTGACACAGAAATTGACCGAACGAAAAGAGAAATGAACAAATGTATAATTATTAATTGTTGGGAGTTTCACCATCACTTTCTTTTTTTTTTTTTTCAGTTGGAGTCTCACTCTGTCACCCAGACTGGAGTGCAGTGGCTGCTCCCGGCCACCACAGCCTCGAACTGCTGGGCTCTGGCGATCCTTCCGCCTCAGCCTTCCGAGTAGCCGGAATTATAGGCACGCGCTACCACGCCTGGCTGATTTTTTTTTATTTATTGTAGAGATGAGGTCTCGCCAAGTTGCCCAGGTGGGTCTCGAACCCGCGGGCTCAGGCAATCCACTCACCTCAGCCTCCCAAAGCACAGAATTACAGGTTGAGCCACTGAGCCCGGCTCACCATCACTTTCTTAACTACTGACAGAAGAACTAAATAGAAAACCATAAAGATAGAAAAGAACTCATTAATACCATCACCAACAGGATTTAGAAAACATTTACAGAATACTCTACCCAACTACAGTGGAATGCACATTCTTTTCAATTGCCCATGATAGACCTAATCCTGAGCCATAAAACAAACCCTAGCAAAATTAAAATAATTAAAATCATTCAGAGTGTGTTCTGTAACCACAATGAATTCAAGCTAGAAACAATAACAGAAAGATATGGGAAAAATATCCAAACACTTGGACATTAAACAACACATTTGGAAACAATCCATGAGACAAAAAGAATCCAAAAGAATATATAAACTCAGCAAAAATGAGTATACAACATGTTAAAATGTGTGGCATACAGTTAAAATATGCTGTGAGTAAAGTTTTTAGCACCTAAATGATGACACTGAGAAAAAGGAAATGTCTCAAATTAATAATATAAATTCTCACACCAAGAATCTATTTTCAAGAAAAAGAAAAGCCGGGCTCGGTGGCTCAGCCTGAAATCCCGTGCTTTGGGAGGCCGAGGTGAGTGAATTGCCTGAGCCCGCAGGTTCGAGACCCGCTTGGGCAACTTGGCAAGACCTCATCTCTACAATAAATTAAAAAAAAAATAGCCGGGCATGGTAGCATGTGCCTGTAGTTCCAGCTACTTGGAAGGCTGAGGCGGGAGGATTGCCAGAACCCAGCAGGTTGAGACTGCAGTGGCTGGGAGCGGCCACTGCACTCCAGTCTGGGTGACAGAGTGAGACTCCAACTCAGAAAAAAAAAGAAAAAGAAGAAAGCAAAATCAACCCAAAGCAAGTAGAGGAAAGAAAATCACTAGGATAAGAAAATAAAACAATGAAATTTAAGTCAGAAAAAAAAAATTAATGGCAATGAGAAGATCAGTATAATTGAAAAACATCCAGGAAGATGGACAAAGAAAACAAAAGAGAAGCCACAAATTGCCCATATAAGCAGTGAAACGGAATATCACTACAGACTCTGCAAACATCAAAAGGACAATAAGGGAACAACTCTACACACATAAACCTGACAACATAGACGAAATGAACCGATTCCTTGAAAAACACAAATTACCCCAATTCATCCAATATGAAACAAATCATTTGAATAGTCTTATAACTATCAAAAAATTTGAATTAATAATTAAAAATTTGCCTGGAAAGACAGAACCAGGCATAGGTGGTTTAAATGTTCTACCAAACATTTAAAGAACAATTAACAAGGGATTGGCAATCACTGAGCATTGCTAGGGGTGAGAGGGATGGGGGCACGTAACAACACAAAGGGTACTTGGTTCTATACCAGGAGGACTGAGGGACAGTTGAAGGTCCAGATTTCACCTTCATGCAGCATACTTGTGTAGTTAATCCTTACTTGTACCCCACAGCTCTATAATAAAATAATTTTTAAAAAAAGAAATAGGGCTAGACAGAGGATTATAGCTATGTGGATAGGATTAGGTTAAAAAATAAAAAATAAATAAAAATATGAAGAATGGAGCTGGTGTGAGGGATGACTTAACTTGGTTCAAGATTCATATCATATGTTTAGCAAAAACTTGTAAGTACTAGGCATGTGCCAGGTCCTGGATAGTATAAACACAAGATATGTGTTCCAATAAAGAGTTTGCTGTGCTTTCAAAAAAATAAAGAAAGACGAATTAACATAAATTTTATGCAATCTCTTCCGGATAAGAAAAGAGAAGGAAACTGTTCCTAATTTATTTTATGTATCTAATATTAACCCGATACTAAAACCAGACAAAGACAGGAAAAGAAAAACCTAGAGACCAACATCCCTCACAAACGTAGACACAAAAATTATTTTAAAAATATTAGCCAAAATAATCCAGCAACATATGAAAAGAATTACACATCGCATGGCTAATTGTAGGAATGAAAGAATGGCTCACTATTCCAAAATAAATCACTATAACCCACCATATTAATAGGCTAAAGAAGAAAAATTCACATTATTGTAGCAATTGATGCAGAAAAAGCACTTGAAAAAATTCAACATCTATTCATGACAAAAACTTTCAGAAAAATAAAAAATCAAAGGGAATTTTATCAAGCTGACAGTAAGCATCTACAAAAACCCTACAGTTAACACTACACTAATGATCAGAAACAAAGCAAGGATGCTAAATCTTGCCCCTCTTATTCAGCATAAGGCTAAAAGTCCTAGCCAGTGCAATAGAGCAAGATAATAAAATGGAACATGCAGATCAGAAGGGAAGAAATTAAACTGTACCTATTTCTATATGACATGATTGCCTACATGGCAAATCCCAAGGCTTCTACCAAGAACTCCTAAAATGAATAAGTTATTTTGCTATATATTAGCAATGAACACATGGACACTGAAATTAAAAATAAAATAAAATACTATTTTAAACCACTCAAAAAATAGTTAGGTGTAAATTTAACAAAGCATGTACAAGACTTGTATGCAGAAACCTACACAATGGTGGTACAAGAAACCAAAGATCTAAATAAATGATATGCATACAATGTTCATGGACAAGAAGTCTCAACATAATAATGATGTAAATTTGCTCCAAATTAATATCTGTATATTTATACAGTTAACATATAACATATGATTAACATAATTCCTATCAAAACCCAAGCAAGATTCTTTGTATATCTAGACGAACAATTTATACAGAACTGCAAAGAAAACAGAGTAGCTAAAACAATTTTGGAAAAGAAAAATAAAATGAGAGAAATTACTGTACATAATTTCAAATCTTATTATATAGGTACAGTAATCAAGACTGCATAGTATTGGTAGAGTGATAGACACAACAGTAAAACAGAATAGAAACCCCAGAAATAGGCCCACACAAATACATCCAAGTGATTTTTGATGAAAGTGCCTTTTCAACATATGGCACTAGAGTGATTGGACATCCATAGATAAGGACTGGAATCTTGACTTCAATTGCCTGTTCACACAAAGAGTCAGTCATAGACAAAACAAAATTCAAAAACTAAAAACTAAAAAATACAAATACAAAAAATACAAAACTATAAAACCTTTAGACAAAAAAAACCCCAGAAAATCTTTGGAACCTAGGCAAAAAGTTTTTAGATGTTACACCAAACATCTTCCATGAAAAGAAACTTGACAAGTTGGCCCTCGTAAAAATTGAAAACTTTTGTTCTGTGAAAATCCCTGTTAAAGAGGTAAAAAAACATAGCATAGAGTGGGAGAAAATATTTGCAAACCACTTATCTGACAAAAGACTGGAATATGGAATATATACAGAACTCTCAAAACAAAACATTAAAAATTCAGTTAGAAAATGGGCACAAAACATGAAAAGACATTTCACTAAAGAAGATCCACAGATGGCAAATAAGCACATGAAAAGATGCTCAACATCATTAGCCATCAGGGAAATGCAAATTAAACCCACAATGAGAAAACACTATACACCTATCAGAAAGGCAAAAATAAAATTAAAAAATAGTGACAACAACAAATTCTGGCAAGGATTCACAAACTGTATCACTCTTACACTTTTTGCTGTGAGTGTAAAATGGTACAGCCACTCTGAAAAGTGGTTTGACAGTTCTTTAAAAAACTAAACATAAGTCAGGCTTGGTGGCTCAGCCCGTAATCCTAGCACTATGGGAGGCCAAGGTGAGCGAATTGCCTAAGTCCAGGGGTTTGAAACCAGCCCAGGCAACTTGGTGAGATCACATTTCTACAATAAATCAAAAAATTAGCCAGGAGTGGTGACTAACGTGCCTGTTGTTCCAGCTACTGGGAAGGCTGGGGCGGAAGGATCGCCTGAGCCCAGCAGGTCGAGGCTGTGGTGGCTGTGAGCGTGTCACTGCACTCCAGCCTGGGTGACAGAGTGAGACAAACTCACAAATATGTATATATATTTTATGTTTATATATATGTTTAGGTTTTTTTGAGTTGGAGTCTCACTCAAAAACATATATGCGTTTTATATACATATATATGTTTTATATTATATATGTGTGTGTGTGTGTGTGTGTGTGTGTGTGTGTGTATTTAGTTTTCTTTTTTTTTTCGAGTTGGAGTCTCACTCTGTCACCCAGGCTGGAGTGCAGTGGCATGTTCATGGCCACCCCAGCCTAGACCTACTGGGCTCAGGTGATCCTTCCAGCTCAGCCTTCCAAGTAACCGGAACACCAGGCACATGCCAGCACGCCCAGCTAATTTTTCTGTTTATTGTAGAGACGACGTCTCACCAAGTTGCTCGGGCTGGTCTCGAACCCACAAGCTCAGGCAATCTACTCACTTCGGCCTCCCAAAGTGCTAGGATTATAGGCATGAGCCGCTGCACCTGGCCTAAACATATATTTATCATGCAACCCAACAATTGAATCCCTAACCACTTATCCCAAAGAAATGAAAACTTATGATTACACAAAATGTGTATATGGATGTATGCTACAGTTTTATTTATAATAGCCCCAAACTGGAAACAACAGATGTCCTTCAGTGGGTGAATAATTAAACCATGGTACATTAGTACCAAGGAGCAGTAATCAGCAATAAAAAGGAAATAACTATTAGTACGCACCCCAGACTGGATGGATCTCCACAGAATTGTGCTGGTTGGAAAAAAAGCCAATCTAAGAAAGTTATAAACACTGTGTTATTTCATGTATACAATACCTTCATAACCTCCAAGGCACATACAATGTAAGGATAGCCACGACCTCCTTCTTACAGTTTGCAGTCTAGAGTGGAACACAGATAGGTATGGAATTAGCTATGATTCAAGTTGTAGTGTGATAGCTATATAATAAAGTTAAAGCAAACTGCTAAAGAAATAGAGAAAAGAAGAGATGACGTTGAGTTGCAGAATAAAGAAAGCTTCATCGAAAAATGTGGTGTTTGAAGTGAGGTTGGAAAGATAAATAGAATTCTAACAGGTAAGGATGGGTTAGGGGAAGAACTCTAAGACCATGGAAGAGTGAGAGGAGGTGACAGAGGGCTGTGACATTGTATCAAGGGCTCAGGGAATGGTGACATGCAGTGGGGTGAGTGGGAGGAGTGCAGGAGCAAGGGAGGAGGGGGGGCTGTGTACAGTCACGGAGGCCTTGAATACCATGCAGGAAGTGCTGGTATTTCTGTATACAATGGGGAGCAACGAACGCTTTCTGCGTACGACAGAAATAGTATCCAACTGTGCCTTACAAAGATGAAAAATAACATTATGAAAATAATTTAAAAATAAAATAATAGTTTCAATGTACTGAGCCTTAACTACGAGCAAGGCACTATTTTCAGTTTTGCCTATTAATCCTCATTATTTGCAAATAATAAACTGAAGGTAGCAGAAAGAAAGGAGAACATTGGATGAGAGTTGTAAAAATAGTTCATTAGGGAGATGGTAAGGTTGCAGACTCTAAGGTTGCAAACTGGTGTCGATAATTTGAGAAGCAGAACTGATAAAAATTAATAGTTATATGCAGGAATAAAAAAGAACAAGGCCTCAAAGTGAACTGGAAGGCATATTGGCTGGGCTGCTGGGAAAAGCAAGAAATCCTGAAGGAGGGAGACCGGGAACACACCACCTTTGTGGGTATAGACTGTGCCTCTTTCTTCAGTAGGCTAAATCTTGGGGTGGAGGAGATCCCTATGGGAGGGAGGCAGGTGGAGGACACAAGGGACAGGCTCCTGAGGGTAACAGCAGAGGCAGGGGTGACAAGCTTGTGGACCATGCCTCCAGGCAATGAGTCAGCAAGGAGACCAAGGGCCAAGTAGGGGAACCAAAGTGCACATTGCATCTGAGGAGCTGAGACAGCGGCCAACTACCTGCTGGTGGTATCTAAGAGTAAGTCATGCATCTCACCGTGGGGACCAGGGAAGACATGCAGGAGTCTCACAAAGCATCCCCTGCCCTTGTCACATGTGAGTCCCTCTACACATTCTCCTCTGTTCCACTTTTTAACATTTCTTGTTGCAACACCCTAAAACTGTTCAATGAACATTAATAGATCATGGCCTTGCTTTCAAACCAGGCAAAGTGGGGACCAAAGGGAGGCCCAAGTTTTACCTGTACAATATCCACTTACATACCTAATCCTGAATTGTACCCCACACCTTTAAAATAAAATATGTATTAAGAAAAACAGACCATGGCTTGCGGTTTCAACAACACTGTAGCCAGGTGACAGTTCATTTGGAGGAATGTAGCCAGGCTGAGGAGCAGAGATGCAGAAAGTCGGGTGTCAAGTTGAAGACAAGTGACCACCAAACTGAGCTGCAGCTGCACCAGTTCCAGGAGTGGACCCTGGGGCCACGAGACAAAAGCAGCCTTTGGAGATGCTCATCAGAGAATGTACTGCTCACAGAGAAATGAGAGGCAGGGAGGTCAGCTGGGAGGAAAACGATGAGAGAATGGAAATCTGTCCAAGTAAAGAGGGCGGAGTGGGTCCTCCCTTAGTGTGGGAAGAAGAACAAGAGGAACGAAGTACTGAGCAGAGGCGCAAAGCTGAAAATAAGAAAAGACAGCCCAAGGTCATGAGCCGAGAGGGCTGGGAGAGGACAGCTATCTTCAGGAGTGAGGCAGAAGAGTTATTTTTTCTAAATTTGATAACACTGAGAGATAAATGAGAGTGATACGAATCAGAAATGAAATCTCTTCGCATGTTATTTTGCCCAGGGGAAGGCTGCAAATGCGAGGCTGGTTTCAAAATGTGAACACAGTCATGGTTGAAACGTGTCTGAAAAAGAGTCTGAGAAGCAGGGAGGGAAGACCTCAGTTCATGCGCTAAAGGTGTCAAGGAGACACGGCAGTCGGCACACTGCAGGGCCAAGGCTTTTTGAGGGGAATGCAGGATAATATATTTTTTTAAAAAAATAGACCGGGCGCACACCTCGTAATCCTATCACCTTGGGAGATGGAGGCAAGAGGATTGCCTGAGTCCAGGGATTTGAGACCAGCCTAGGCAACTTGGCAAGATCTCTACAATAAATAAAACATTAGCCAGGCATGGTGGTGTGCACCTGTGGTTCCAGCTACTTGGAAGGCTGAGATGGAAGGATCACCTAAGCCCAGCAGGTCAAGGCTGCAGTGGCTGTGAACACACCACTACGCTCCAGCCTGGATGACAGAGTGAGACTCTGACTCAAAAAAAAAAAAATAGAGTGATACTTGTCAGCAGTGAGCTCTTGAATGCTCTTTAGGGAAGATGAAGAAGCAACTTCCTCTCACGTAATCAAGGAAGGACCTGGTGAACAACACTCAGGGTGATCCCAAGCAGGAAGACAACAGACTTTGTAAACTTGGAGCCAATGTTTTCTCAAAAAGATGATATGAAGTAAGTTAAAGGAATCAAATGGGCTCTCTTTTGTAATCAGAAAAGATAGAGTCACAGTTTCATTCCTGAAGTTGATCAGTGCCAGAAACCAGTCTCCTTTTTGTATATTCATACTTCATTGTTGCATTAACAGTGTGATCATGTATTTGTTGACTTGGATGTAAATAACTTATCTACCCCACCTGGCACCAAATAACTTTATGCCATTTTCTTACACATCTACCTTCAAAGAGAAAATGTTCATCATTATTGAGAGTATTCAGGGATTGCCCTATGAAGTTATTGAAGGAAAATCCCAAAAAAGAATTTTAAAATTTTCTGGGCAACAGCAGATATCTTTTCAAGGTGAATTCTTGGAAAATATTTTATACTGATATGTTTTGCATTCCAATATACTGGCTTTAACATTTCCAGTGTAGGAGAATTCCACTTGCAGAACAATGGTGTGGAAGCAAGCCGATTTCACTCTCCTCCACAGAAAACAAACAACAAACATACAGCACAAAGATTACCACCAGCAATATCCAAGAGCTCAATTATAAGGATGAGATGTCATCTGGGGCCACAGAGAAGTGAAAAATTCCAAGCAGATGTTAAGAGAATCAGACTTCCGTGTCTATAATGCCTCTCCCCAGTCAATGTGCCCAACACCAAGAGTCTGGAAAAATTTCCCCTGACTGATGGTTTCCACCCTGGAACAAGTGAGACTGAAGTGGATAATCAGTTTCCCCCCCCATACTGGGTTCCCTGGCGGGAGACTTATCCCTGCCTCAGCCCATGGGAAACATTGTGAATGCCTAAAGGGAGAAATATCGCTGAAGACAGCTGGAGACAACGGTGAGGCACAACTAGCAAGCCCATCCCTGGAAATTCTGCTTGGCAACTCAGCCAAAAGAGCCTGCAAGTCAGAGCGGCTATTGAACAGCACCATGCTGAAGGAGGTATGTTCCATAGGTTCCCTGGACAAAAACCCCTAGCCAGCCTTCCCACACTGCTGGAATAGCCCCTTGGGGACCTCCACCATTCAGAGCAGGAAGCACGCCGACTGTTTACTAGAGCCAAGGCAAACTTGGGCTTAAGGCACCATCTAGTGGCCCAAAAGGAGGCAATGGCTTAGGTGGGGGTGGGGGTGGGTGTGGGGGTGGGTGTGGGGGTGGGTGTGGGGGTGGGAGTGGGGGTGGCGGGAATTCAACAAGGACATTAAAAGACTTCTAAGCAAACACATCCAATAAAAACCAAAACAAAGCAGACAAAGAACACTGAAGTAAATAACTAATCCCTCAGTGAAAATATATACACATGCACAAGACACAGTGGCAAACAGGAAACCATGACCTTCCCAAATGGACAAAGTAGGGAACCGTTAACTGGCCCCAGTGAGACAACAATATGTGAGGTCTCTGACCAAGAATTCCAAATAGCGGTTTTAAGGAAACTCAATGATCTCCAACGTAAATTTCTGAATTGCTTTTTCTGTATGATCACAGAAATTTAACAAAGGGATTGAAATAATTTTTTTTTAAGTCAAGCATAAATCTTGGGACTGAGAAATACATTTGCTAAAGTGGAAAAAAAGCATTAGAGGCTCTCAACAGCAGAATGGTCAAGCAGATAAAAGAATCAGTGAACTCAAAGACAGGCTATTTGAAAATACACAGTTGGGGGAGAAAAAAGAAAAAAAAAGTTTGAAAAGAAATGAAGATCACCCCTGCAAAATAGAAAACATTACCTCAAAAGACCAAATCTGAGAATTATTGGTGTTCAAGAGGGAGCTGAGCAAGAGCAAGGGGTAGAAAGCTTATTCAAAGAAATAATTACAGAAGACTTCCCAAAACTTGAGGAAGATATAAATATTCAGGTACAGGAAAGGCAGAGAACACAGACAGATTCAGCCCAAATAAGACTGCCCCAAGGCTTATAACACCAAAACTCTCAAAGGTCAAGGACAAAGAAAGGCTCCTAAAAGCAACAAGAGAAAAGAAGCAAATAACACATAAAGGAGCTCCAATTCTTCTGGCAATAGACTTCTCAATACAGACCATACAAGCCAGGAGGGAATAGGGTGACATTTTCAAAGTGTTCAAAGAAAAAAACTGCCATGCAAGAATACTGCATTCAGCAAAGCGATCCTTTAAATGTGAAGGATAGTCTTTCCCAGGCTAACAAAAGCTGAGAGAATTCATCACCAGACATGTCTTACAAGAAATGCTAAAGGGGGTTCTTCAATCTGAAGGAAAAAAATTCCAATGTGTAAAAAGAAAACATTTGAAGGTATAAAACTCACAAATAAAGTAAGTATACAGACAAACTCAGAATACACCAATACGGTAACTGTAGTATATAATTCACTCATATCTCTAGTATGAAGACTAAAGGACAAATCCATCAAAAGTAATAACTACAGCAACTTGTTAAGAGATAGGCATTACAAAAATATGTAAATGGAAACAACAAAAAATTTAAATGTAGGGGGAATGGAGGTTTATTCTTAGTTTTTTCTTTGTTTCTAATTGCTTCTTTGTGATCTGAGATAAGTTGTCATCTCTTAAAAAAAAGTTATAAGATATTTTTTGTAAGCCTCATGGTAACCACAGTACAGAAAGCTATCACATATTCACTAAAACTAAAAAGTGACAAATAAAAACATATTGCAAGAGAAAATCACTTAGTCACAAAGGAAGACAGAAATAAAGGAAGGAAGGAAGAAAGGAGTTATACAACAACTAGAAAACAAGCAACAAAATAGCCTGTCCTTACTTTTCAATAATAACACTGAATGCAAATGAATTCAATTCTCCAATTCAAGGACATAGAATGACTTGAATGGATACAGGAACAAGATACAGTTATATGCTGCTACAAGAAATCCACCTCACACATAGACCAAAAGTGAAAGGATGGGAAAAATGTTCCATGAAAGTTGAAAACTAAAAAGAATAGAAGTCACTGTACTTATATCACATAAAGTAGACTACAAATCCAAGACTGTAAAAAGTGACAAAGAAGGTCACTAGGGAATGACACAGGGATCAACTCAGCAAGAGGGTATAACAATTATCATATCTATGTACCCTACAAGGAAGCACCCAAGCATATAAAGCAATCATTAATAGATTCAATGGGACAGACAGGCTACAGTGTAATAATAGGAGGGGACTTCAACATCCCATTCTCAGTAATGGACAGATTATCCAGACAGAAAATCAACAAACTTTGGAGCAAAATTACAACTAGACCAAATAAGCCTGATTGACATTTATAGAACATTTCACCCAACTGCTGCAAAATGCATGTTCATTTTATCAGCACATAGAAACTTCTCTAGAATATTCTATATCTTAGGTCAAAAAATATGTCTCAACAAATTTAAAAAACTAGAAATCATATCAGGTATATTTTCTGACAACAATATAGTAACACTTGAAACCAATAACAAAAGGAGCTTTGGAAACTATACAAACACATGGAAATTAAACATCTTCCTGAATCACTAATAGGTCAATGGAGAAATTAAGAAGGAAATTTAAAAGTTCTTAAAACAAATGGAAACACAACACACTAAACTTTACAGGATACAGCAAAATCAGTACTTAGAGGGAAGCTTATAGCAATAGACACCTACATAAAAAAGGAGAAAGACTTCAAATAAACAATCTAACAGTGCACCTCAAGGAACTGGAAAAGCAAGAACAAACTAACCCCCAAATTAGGACAGAAGTAATAAAGATCAGAGCATAAATAAATAATATTGAGATAAAAATACAGAAAATCAGTGAAACAAAAACTTGGTTTTTGAAAAGATAAACAAAATCAACAAATCTTTAGCTAGACTATCCAAATAAATAAAATTGGAAATGTAAAGAGACATAGCAACTGATACCACTGAATATAAAAAAATTATTAGAGAGTGAATAACTATATACCAACAAATTGGAAAAACTAGAAGAAATGAATAAATTTCTGGACACATGCAACATATCAATCTTGAATCATGAAGAAATAGAAAACCTCAACAAGCCAATAAGAAGTAACAGGATCAAATCCATTTTTAAAAGTCTTCATCAAAGAAAAGTCCAGGACCAGATGGCTTCACTGCTGAATTCTACCAACATTGAAGAAAAAAAAAAAAAAAAACTAATTCTACTCAAACTCTTCAAAAAATTTGAAGAGGAGGAAATACTTCCAAACTCATTCTACAAGGCCAGCATTACCCTGATACCAAAACTAGACAAAAAAACACAGCAAAAAAAGAAAACTACAGGCCCAAATCACTGATGAACAGAGGCCAGTATCCTCAACAGAATACTAGCTAACTGAATGCAACAACACATTAAACAGACATCATATTGAATGGGGTGAAATTGAAAGTCCTTCCTCTAAGATCTGGAACAAGACAAGAATGCCCACTTTTACCACTTTTATTCGACATAATACTGGAAGTCCTAGCTAGAGCAATTGGGCAAGAGAAAGAAATAAAGGACATCCAAACTGGAAAGGAAGAAGCCAAATTTTCCTTGTTTGCAGAAAACATGATAGTATGTTTAGAAAACCTTAAGACTCCACCAAAAAATTCTTATAATTAATCAATTAATTCACTAAAGTTGCAGCAAACAAAATCAACATACAAAAATCAATATCATTTATATATGCCAACAGTAAACATTCTTGAAAAAAATCAAGAAAGTAATTTCATTTACAATAGCCACAAAGAATATAAGATACCTAGGAACTAAATTAATCAAAGAAGTAAAATACCTATACAAGTTAAACTATAAAACATTGATAGAGTCTATAATACTGAGTGACCTCTCACAGAAACAAAAAACTGAGTATCACATGTTCTCACTCATATAGTAGACCTCGATCACCTAACATATTACCACAAGAAAATGACTGACAGTGGTGGGAAACGATGGGGGGTGGGAGGGATAGGGGAAGCAACTAATGGCAGTAAATACCTGTCTGGGGATGGGAGGACACTTCTTACAAACAAGGGTGCCTGAACGAGACATATTTGTGTACCTAACCCTTAAATGTACCCCTCAATATCACAATAAAAAAATAAATAAATAAATAAAATAAAAAATAAAATAAAAAAATAAAAAAAACACTGATGAAAGAAATTAAAGAGGACACAAAACTGGAAAGAGATTTCATGCTCAGGGACCAGAAGAATTAATATTGTTAAAATGTTAATACTACCCAAAGCAATTTACAAATTAAATGCAGTTCCTATCAAAATGCCAATGACATTTTTCACAGAAATAGGAAAACACAATCCTAAGATTTATATGAAACCACAAAAGATCCCAAACAGCCAAAGCTATCCTAAGCAAAAAGAACAATACTAAAGGTTAGTACCTGACTTCAAAATACACCATAAAGCTACAGTAACCAAATCAGCATGGTACTGGCATAAAAACCAATGGAGCAGAATAGACAACCCGGGTAGAAATCCATGCATTTACTACCAATTCATTGTCAACCAAGCTACCAAGAACATATAATAGGGAAAAGACAGTCTCTTCAACTGTTGTTGGGGAAACTGGCTAACAATATACTCACAAGTAAATATACTAAATCTATATCTCTCACCATGCACAGCAACAAATAAAAATTGATTAAAGACTTAATGTAAGACCTCATAACTATGAAACTACTCAAAGAAACCACTGGGAAAACAGGACATTGGTCTAGGCAAAGATTTTCTGTGTATACCCTCAAAAGCACAGAAAACAAAAGCAAAATTAGACAAATGGGATTATATCAAGTTAAAAAGCTTCTGTACAATAAAGGAAATGATCAACAAAGTGAAAAGACCCACTGAATGGGAGAAAATACTTGCCAACTATCTATCTGAAAAGTGATTAATAACCAGAATCTATACAGTACTCAGACAACTCAATATCAAATAATCCGATTTTAAAATGGGCAAATGATCTGAATAGACATTTCTCAAAAGAAGACATAGAAATGGCCAGCATACATCTTAAAATATCCAACATCACTAATCTGCAGCTTAATAAAAGTCAAAACCACCATGAGATATCATCTTACCCTAGTTAAAATGACTTTTTTTTTAAATCAAAAAGAAAGGGAAAAACGGAGAGGACACAGAGAAAAAGGAATCCTCGTATACTGTTGGTGGGCATGTAAATTAGTACAGCCATGGAAAGCAGAACGAAAGTTCCTCAAAAAACTGAAAATAGAACTAGCATATGATCCAGTAATTCCACTACTGGGTAAATATCCAAAAGAGAGGAAATCAAAATAACAAAGAGCTATCTGCTCCTCCATGTTTATTGCAGCACTATTTACAATAGCCAAATTATGGAATCAACCTAAGTGTTCATTAAAGATAAGTGGATAAGGAAACTGTCATATATATGCACACTGGACTATTATTCAATCATAAAAAGAAGAATAAAATCCTGTCATTTGCAACAACACGGATGGAACTAGAGGTCATTATGTTACATGAAATGTGCCAGGCACAGAAAGGTAAATATCACATATTCTCAGCCATATGTGGGAGCTAAAAAAGAGGATCTCATGAAGACATAGAGTAGATTATTGATTACCAGAAGCTGAGAATGGTAGAGGGAAGAGAAGGAATGAAGAGAGGTTGATTAATGAGTACAATTATATACTTAGCTAGCAATAAGACCTAGTGTTTGATAGATCAATAGAGTGACTATCGTTAATAATCTATTGCACATTTCAAAAATAGCTAGAAGAGAATACTTCAAATATTCTTAGCATAAAGAAAAGATATTTAAGGTGGTGAATACCCCAATTACCCTAATTTGAACTTTACAAATTATATGACTGTATTAAATCACCACATGCACCTAGAAAACATGCACATCTATTACGTATCAACAAAAGAACTTTCTAGTATGCCTATTTTAGCTATGCCCTGCACTTTTGCAATAAGCAAGAAGCAGAAAAGGTGTGACCACATATCCTGAAAACCACCAGCTCAGTACCTGAACAGGAGAAACAAACCGACCATTTATAGATATGTAAATGACATATACGGACAGATTATAAACTTATTATTTTACAGAATCTGTACATTCTACCATTCATGAAATAAAACATGAGCCTCCTACTCACTGCAGAAAGGATGTTTATTTGAATATTTTTATCCACCACTATTTGGTTTTAAGATGGCAGGCTGAATAGAAATGAAATATAATATGCGTCTCAGTACTCTTTAACAGAACAGCAAATTCAATCAATGTTACAAGCCAATAAAACATGACTTTTATTTTAAAAAGAAAAAGAAGAATTGAACCAGAGCCCTTACTGAGTACAGGCAATTCGGGTAATTAAACTTCGTTTCTATCTGATGTGTGCATGTGCACATGTGTAATGCAACACTTTTTACCCACGTGAGGTTGCTTTCCTGCCATGGGTGATACATGCCATTCAATTGGGTTTCAAGGGACTGAAATACGACTTGTAGCTGACCCACACTTCTTTAACTCCATATTTTGGCCAGCTAACTACATGGTTAGAACTTGCTAAATATTCATGAAATAAACCGATAAAGTAGAGAAAACTCGAAACATTAGGCATTCAATGTTCTGATCTGTGGAGATACGGCTCCTCCTCTTGTGATGGAACTTACACTTTTACAGAGGGAAGCGTAATTAAACAAGAAAATGCCAGATTATGATAAGTGCTATGAAGAAAGGACACTGGTGGGGGATAAACAATGACCAGCCATGGTGGACATGGGCCAATAGAGAGAGGGGCGGGGGAAGGATGGGCCAGAGGGGTGAGAAAGAGAAAACCCATGAAGAGAGAGGGCAGGCATCTTTGGCAAGAGGAAGTAGCATGGCAGATGCTTTCTGGGAAATATGTCAGGAACCAGAGAAGGGCACCGTATGACTGCAGGATGGGCATGGAAGAGAGTGACTCATTTTGATATGACAGGCAGGAGCTGGGCAGGGAGGTCCTCCAGGCCATGGGAGCTGCCATGGGATCCAAGGGAAGAAGGGTAGCAGGGTTGGCACGAGGGGACTCACCCAGCTAAAAGAACACCAGCTGCTGCCTAGCGAATGGATTTTGGGACGCCGTAAAATCTGCTAGGAGGCTCCTGCCATAATCTAGGCTGAAAAGAGCGATGATGGCATGAGACGGAGAGATGTGAGTAGATGCAATGGAGACTTAGGAAGTGAAACCATCTTAAGGAGTGGGGAGATGAGAGATCTGTGTCAACTTTTAGGTTTGGGATTGAACAGCAGAGCCATTAATGGTCTCATCAGCTGAAAGCAGAAAGACCAGGAAGAAGAAATTCAAGAATCGCATCATGGCCATGCTGAGTTGGACGTGCTTTGGGTGTAAGAGACAAGACGCCAAGAAGGCTGTCGGCAGTCAGCCTCAAGTTGGGAGGAAGGACAGGAACTGGAAATATTTATGTCGGGTGGTCTTTAAAGCTCTGGGACAGGATAGTGTCAGAGAGGGAAACCATATGGCTATTGACAAAAGGAGAATGCCCAGAGCTGGTCCCCAGGGAAACAACACTTATCGCACAGTGGTGCTGAAAGGGTTAGGTGAGCTGGTGCAGGCACTGACACAGTGCTGGCACAGGGCCAGTAAATTCTAACCATCATCGTCACTGCTGTTCTGTCAATGCTGTCATTGCAAGCAGAGCCCACAACAATCCATCAGGGGATGATGGTGAAATTATTGGCCAAATGAAGATGCTGCTGACTTCGTAAGTGATGCCCCTCCCCCCACACAGCAGGCTCTTTCTGCTTGTCCCCATTTCAGATGAGCCCAAATTCTCCTCCTCATCATCCTCCCTGGTTCTAGGAAGGGCTGTCTGTGTTCCCTCAGGGGCTTGAGGGAGAAACTCCAGGCACACCACCGGTCGATCCATCGATGTTTATTTACCACCCATTCCCAGTCCAATGGGTAACACCGTGAGGGCCTGGAGTCCTCGGAACTGTGAGCATGGCTGCCTGAGGCTGGAGGATGCACAAGCTCTGGGGGACCTGCCCTCGAGTCTGCAGGGTTCTCTGCAGGAGGCAGAGGCACATTCGGATCTGGGCCCTGACACGTCCTAGGTGTGAGGTGTTCAACTCCTTGGACCCTTCACAGCTTGCAGGGAGCTCCCACTTGGAGCAGGCTACACCCAGGCTCTGATAACTGCATCCAGGCCCTACCCTGCAGGATTTCTCCAGGACCACCTGGAGTTCCACCCCCACCTCCCCGGGCTCAGTCCAGGTCCCCAGGTCCCTTCCAGCTCACACCCAGCCACTGACTCTTGGGTGACCCTGGGTCCCCTCCTTCTCTCCCCGTTTGTCACTCCCCATCTGTCTTGGGGACCGCTGCCCCAAGCTGCTCAAGGCCAACAGCCTACATAGCCCAGTCCAGAGTCCATAGCCCACCTCCCACCAGGCCTGTGGTCAGTCTGGGGGTGTGTTCTCTCACTGCCTTTGAATTTTCCTTCCTGGGGCATGGTAGTCACTGCAGATGGAGAGGAAGCATAAGCCGGCAAGGATTTGATTTGATTTGATTCTATTCTATCCTATTTTATTTTTTGTAGAAAAGAGAGTCTCGCTATGTTGTCCAAGCTGGTCTCAAACTTCTGGCCTCAAGCAATCCTCCTACCTAAGCCTCCCAAAGCACTGGGATTACAGGCATGAGCCATTACACCTGACCCACCAAGGATTTTAAGGGCAAACCTACTATTGAGTGAAAGTGTGCCCCCCCCACCACACACTTCTGGTTACTTTGCACATTGACGCAGCCCAGGCTACCATCGTGCTGATGTTAACTTCTTGTCCCTTCATTCCTAAACACCCATGCGCAACAGTCACTTGTGTGCATGCATAAAAGAAGCCTTTCCTCCTGTTGAGCTCAATGCAGAACCCACAGGAGACCTGGCACCTGGCAGCTGCCATGGCAATGCACCCGTGACATGCATGTCTGCTCTGTTTCACAGGCGCCCATGCTGGCTGCTCCTGGTGCACCTGTGGGACGGTCCTTCTCAGGCAGGGCTGAGGTGATTCCCACTAGCCCCAGCCTCGACCCTCTACTGGGAATATCTGCCCCATCCTGCCTCTCACAGGGGAGACGATGGCTAATTGCTGCCCATGGACAATTAGGAAAGGACGTTGTGTGACTGGCCGTTAGAAGACGTCAAAAGGTCTACAGAGGGGAAACTCAGCACCAGGGACACCTTCCCTAGGACTGGGCCTGGAGACAAACCCACCTCACCTGAAGGTTTTCACCCATCAGGAAAGCATCCTCTCTCTCCCTCAACCCTCCACCCCACTCCCACCCCTTGGCCAAGAGGTTATTTATAATACAGTGGACAATTTGGCACCAAAGCACAGCATGGCAAGATGTGGGCGCAGCAAGAAAGCCAGTGCTGGCCTCCCCTGTCTTGGCTGCTCACTAGAAATGCATTCCTTCGACCCTTGGCTACTGCCCTCTCAATCCAGATGTACTTACATCTTCTGTGCCTCCCCAAAAATCCTGCTTGTTGGAGGCTATCTTATTTAGACTTCATGTCTTCTTAAGCATTGCTCTAAGCCTTTTTTTTTTTTTTGGAGTAGGAGTCTTACTCTGTCACCCAGGCTGGAGTGCAGTGGCACAATCATGGCTTATTATAACCCTGAACTCCTGGACTTGGGCGATCCTTCTGCCTCAGTCTCCGAGTAGTTGGGACTATAGGTATGTGCTACCACACCCAGGTATTTTTTTTTCTCTTTTGTAGAGACTAGTTCTTGCTATGTTGCCCAAGCTGGTCTTGAACTCCTGGGCTCAAACAATCCTCCTGCCTCAGCCTCCCAAAGTGCTGGGATTACAGGCATGAGCCACCGCACTTGGTCTCGGTTTTAAGAATAGGTCTTAAAACAGAAACTTCCCCATTCTCATGTTACTAACAAGTGGGCACCCAGACAGTGCAGATCATGCTAGCAGGTGCAGGCTAAGCTGAGCCTTCTGTAACTCGGGGTTGACTTCAGGTGGTCACATGGCCAGCAGGATTTGAGGGATTGCAAACCCCACATGTTGCCACTTATAAGTGGGAGCTAAACACTGGGTACACATGGACATTAAGATGGGAACAACAGACACTTGGGGCTCTTAAAGTGGCGGGGAGCGGGGGCAAGGTTTGAAAAACTATCTCTGAGGTACCATGTTCACTATTTGGGTGACAGAAAGCCCAAACCTCACCATCACACAATATATCCATGTAACAATCCTGCACACATACCCTGATTCTTTAAAATAAAAATGTTTTGGCCAGGCACAGTGGCTCACACCCATAATCCCAGCACTTTGGGAGGCGGAGGTGAGAGGATTGCCTGAGCTCAGGGGTTCGAGACCAGCCTGGGCAACTTGGTGAGACCTCATCTCTAAATTAAATCAAAAAAAATTAGCAGTGCATGGTGGTGCGTGCCTGTAGTTCCAGCTACTTGGAAGGCTGAGGCGGAAGGATCACCTGAGCCCAGCAAGTTGAGGCTGCGATGGCCGTGAGCGTGCCACTGCACTCCAGCCTGGGTGACAACGTGAGACTCATTCAAAAACAATAAAAAATAAAATAAATAAATAAAATAAAAATGTTTTAAAGACAGTCTCAAAAAAATTGAGGGGGCAGGATTCCAGAGACTGATTTAGAATTAAGAGATCAGCCTGGGCCCTGGCATTTCTTGCAACCAGAACTTCTCAAGTTTGGAGCCATAAGATCCTGCAGAGACAAAACCAAGGACCCTGTGACACCACAAATGTAAGGGCAGAGGTGAGTGCAGAAGTGTAAAGACCCACACAGCCCTGGGGGTGGGCAGGATATGCTGACCACGGGAGAGGGTGCAGGGGCCCATGGCCTCAGAGACCCTGTGGGGGCCGTGGAGGAGAGCTGGTGGCCAGACAGGCAACCCTGTCTAAACTCGGGTCAGCCTGGTGTTTGCTCAGCCAACATGCTACAGACCCCTGGGGTGGGTGCCACCGCCATGCCCCAAGGACTGAGGACCTTCTCCGAGGCTGATCAGAGAGATGTTGCCCTTCTGTGTCTTTTCCAACTAGCAGCCTGGTGCAAAGACTAAACCAGTGGAAAATATACGGGCTGGTCCCTTTGGCATGCCAAATCACTGCAGGAAAGAGTGGATCATTCTGTTTTCCCGGGGCAGACACAACCCTTGGTTCTAACCAAGACTCTCAGGCCTGTGTTTAAATTCCAGCCATAATGAGCTCTGGACCTGGGTTATTTTGGAGCGTCCTTCTATCCCACGATGCTTTCTTTTCATCCAAAAGCCAGTGCTTCCTGCAGAGTACCCCTGACCCCCATGCAGCTTGGTGTTGCAGACTGCACACAGTCCCCCTGGCTGTCAGAAGGTGCTGAACAGTGTATGGTCACTTCCTTCCCCATTCTCAGGGCAGCAGAGCAGACGCAGGGATGTGACTTTCTGCTGGAGCCCCATGGCCCCTACCACCACACTCATTCCCAAGGACACATTAGACGATGTCCACACCATTTCACACGCTTCTCCCAGCTACTGCCGCCTTAGTGCCTGGGCAGTTGCACAAAATCAGGTTTCTGTTATCAAGTGGCGCGGCATTCCCCACCTCTGGATGCAGGTGGAGATAAGATGTCCATCATTCCCCAGCAAAATGAAAGCAAGCCATGCTTCCTCCAAGGCCATTTGGTAATGAAACCTCACTGATTGCTGCTGGTGCTCTCGGAGGTGCTATAAACAATCACTGGTCTCAGAGCAGGATGAAAGGTACTTAGATTCTATGTCAAGGATGTGATGCAGACAGCACGAAGATGTAGAGTGTGAACTGGTGATGCTGGCTATGATTCCAAACAGCAAGAGAAGGAAGAGTGCAGTGGCCCCAAGAGCCTGAGCCTTCTACTTAGAGGTGAGAGAAAGAAAAAAAAAAGACTCCCCGAAAACCCAAGGTCGGACAGGTGCTCAGGGCTCAAATGCATTATTTGATGAAACCAACAGCATCTTCATGTCATAAGACTACTGTTTGTGTCTCTTTGATAAATGTGGAGGAAGTTGGTTTAGTATAAACTAATTTATCTCTCCTATTAACTGGTCATAGCAAAACAGTGGGGGACATATAAAAAGAGGGGGAAGCCACAAAAGCATACAACCAGTCCATCAGTCTTTAAAAAAAAATATGAGGAGAAAGGAAGGGAGGGAAAACAACAGGGCATTTGACATTATCAAATAAAAACCTCAGAGATAACCAGGATAGCTTGCCACATCAGAAAGGCCAGGTGTTATTCATGGCAAAAGGTGACATCTCCTCCAGACTTCACACTCGCTGGATCCTAGCACTCTGTTGAATATCATTTCATGGGGAGGCATATTTTGCTAACCGCAAAGAAGAAAAAAAGTGTCAAATAATTGAGATAAAATTGTAATTCTGAGGCCATCAATCCGTTTGGGGACAGGAACCAGATGGGCTGAGGGTGGGATTCCCAGCAGAGGCCCCTGCCGTGGAGCTCAGGAAATTGTGTCAGGAATCCACCTCTAAACAGAGATGCCCCAAAGCAGCCCCTCAGGCAGGTGCCCTTGGGCCCTGGGACCCCTAGTGAGGGTGGGCCTTGGGCTTGGGAACCAGCCAGCATCATGATGGAAACGTCAACATTTGACAGGTTTGACATTCTTTCAATTGCCAGGTTGATTCTCCCCTTCCTCCAATTTAGGCAATATTTTCCTTTCATAATGTATTTGCTGAGGAATGTTACTTTTCATAAAATCTTTCTCTTCCCCTGATGTAGATTTTAAAGTACAAATCAGCCCTCTCAAACTCAGCTACGATGACGTTGCTTTATAATAGTTTTACTTCCCTTTTGGCACCAGGAAAGAAGGAAATGCTCTGCCGTGTTTTCTCATATCCTACCTGAATCTTGAGATTGATTTTGAAATGAACATTCCATAGCTCGCTGTTCCCCTAATAAGATATCACAGATTTGAGGTTCTCCCCAAATGATTACCGAGTAAGAAAATATTTTGGAGTTTTTTGTTTGTTTGCTTAGGCCAAGCAAATGATACATATGGCCCTAATTGTCCTTTTAAAAAAATGCATGGTTCTACCAATGCGAAAGTCTGAATTCCCCTAGGGCCCATATTTGTGTACAGCACATGGTTACAAACCAAGGGGTCCTTATCTTCACTGAAATGGTGTGCTTTTGGTTGATGAACACTGTTTGCTTGCTTTTGCTGTTATCAGTGTCCAAATCTTCACTGAACCTGATTTACCTGAACGGCTGCTTTCCCCCCAGGTAGAGCCATCCTAGAGGCTCCGCCCAGCCAGTGGGCCTAGCTTGAAACCACCCACTCCAGAGGAGATGAGGGCTGAATGTTAAGTTTCCAGAATGATCTCCTGCTCCACCCCCACCCTCCCCCAGCCTCTTCCCCTTCTTCCTGCCTGCTCTATTTCCATTTCCATCTTCCATCTTGTAGCGCAGGCTACGCCCTCCATCCGCTTAGACAAGGACCGCCCAACCTCTCAGTTCAGCTTCTTTTCAGTTCGAGAGAATTCGAGATTAGAAGGATGTCTGCAAAATGGAAAGATTCAAAAGATAGACTCTCCTTTAAGGATTCAAATCAGAGATCAACAGTGAGGGAGAGAACTCACAGCTCAACTCCTTTCAGAAAATATCTATGTTCATCAGGAATCTTGGCCTATAATTTCCTTTTTTTGTAGCATCCTTCTCAGTCTTTCATATCAGGGTGGTGATGCTGATCAAAACCAGCTTGGAAGTGTTTCTTCCTTTTCAGCTTTTTGGAAGAGTTTGAGAAGGATGGAATTAGTTCTTCAGCTACTGTTTGGCACAATTCAGCAGTGAAGTCATCAACTCCTAAGCTTTCTTTGATGGGAGACTTTTTATTACTAATTCAATCTCCTTACTCGTTATGGGTCTGTTCAGATTTTCTGTTTCTTTATGATTCAGTCTTGGTAGGTTGTATGCATTTAGGAATTCATCCATTTCTTCTAAGTTATCTAATTTGTTGATTACGGTGGTCTCTTATCCTTTGCATTTCTGTGATATCAGTTATAATGTCTGATTTTATTTGAGTCTTGTCTCTTTTTTCTTAGTCTAGCTAAACGTTTGTTGATTTTGTTTATCTTTTCAAAAAAAACAGCTATTAGTTTTGATTATCTTTTCTACAGTTTTCCTCATCTATTTATTTCTGCTCTAATCTTTGTTATTCCTTTCTTCTACTAAACTTTGGGCTAAGTTTGTTCCTTTTCTAGTTCCTTGGGGTAAAATGTTAGGCTGACTAGAAAAAATCTGCTAACCAAGGTATCTTGGGTGAGAAAGTTTCTGCCAGAAAGCAGGGACATCATCCCTTCAACTTCCACCTCTGATCAGAGTGGAACACGTCAGGAGATGTTTTGTTTCTGTAAATCAAATTCAGAGCTGAGAAAGGCACAAAGAAGGTCTTCTCTCCTGAAATTAACCTAAAGCAAGAAGAGCAGATCAGTTCATGCTTGGTGTTGCTGCTTCTCCTCTATTTTGTCTTGCTTAATCCCAGTAAAAATGATTCCCATATGAGTACATCATCCTGGACAATTTGATTTTAAAAGTTCCAGTTACTGTAGCAAGGGAAGGAAAGATCTGTCTGGCTTCATGAGATGACAAGTTCAATGGAGAGAGGGTTTCTGGTGTTTTCTGGTCAGCTCTGTGGACCCTGGGATACTGTCCCAGTCACACTGCCATAGGGATCATTCACAGAGTTGGCTGAGAGCTCTAGGGAGCCAGAGGAGGCTGATTTGGAGGAAGCAACATCCTGAAGGCCAGACCCATCCACATGGAGAGTGGGCTCTGCTCCTCAGTAGCAGTCTCTGCTTAGTGCTAAGTACTAAGTATCTGTTAGGTTGTGGTTGCTTAGTACTATGTACTAACTACTGCTAAGTGGTAAGTTCTTCTGAAGTCACGGTCTCTGCTTAGTACTAAATACTAGTAATTACTAAGTACCTCCTAAGTTGCATTCTCTGCTCAGTAATAATCACTAGTAATGACTAAGTCACAGTCTCTGCTTATTACTAAATGATAAGTACTGCTAGTACTAAGTATTTCCTAAGTCACAGCCTCTGCTAAACTCTAGTGTTTAGCCTCTTACTAAACACTAGTAACTACTAAATACCTCCTATGTTTCAGTGTCTACTTAGTACTAAGAGCTTCTAAGTACTATGTCCCTCCTAAATTGCAATCTTTGCTTAGTACTAAGTACTAGTAATTAATAAGTTCCTCCTAACTCATTGTCTCTAAGTACTAGTAATTACTAAGTATCTCCTAAGTCATAGTCTCACTAAGTACCAGTAATTACTAAGTACCTCCTAAGTCATAGTCTCTACTAAGCACTAGCAATGACTAAGTACCTTCTAAGTCATAGTCCCTATTTAGTACTAAGTATATCCTGAGTAGGAATCTTTAAGTACCATTAAGTCCTACATACCTCCTAAGCAACCGTCTCAGTACTGATCCTTGCCTCTCAGAGTCGCTCCCCTCACTTCCCATCCTCCCTCCTTCCTTCCTCACAATGGAGCCCACGTTTCCCATTGATCATTGCTGCAGCACCCAGGTCCTGGGCAGAAAACAAGCAGCCTCCTTCCCCAGGGCCTCCATGACAATCCCTGCTCAGGTAAAAGGGAGAGGCAGGACTCCGGCCCCACACAAAGGCAGTCACTGGGGTTCACTGGTCCTGCCAGAGCGACCCAGGATGGCCACCTCCTGGGGTTCTGAAGCCCTTCCATTTGGCTTTTGCTTCTTAACTTAGACGTGTAGAAAAATGAAACTGACCTTCAAACTGAAGCTTTAAGGCACAGAGTGTGTAGCAGCACAGAAGTACTTCACATTAGAAACACATGTTGAAAGGGGAAGGGTTAAGGCATTGTACTGAAGCTAAAGGCTGAACCATCCCCACAAACACGCCTTTCAGATATTTGTGAAAAAGGCGCAGATGAACACATGGCATGTCTGCCACGTATTTGTGTATGTGTGTGTCTATTTGTGTGTCTGTGCCTGCCACGTGTGTGTGTGTGTGGGACACAAGATCTTAAACCTTTTCTCTGAGGTCAATGTGTGTGTGTGTGTGTGTGTGACACAAGATCTTAAACCTTTTCTCTGAGTTCAATGTGTTCCTAACGTGATGGAGGCCGAGTGCCATGGGACCAAGGAAGACACATGAGGCCTGAGCAATGTCCCAAGCTTCCCACTAACCAACCATGTCATCTGGGCAAGTGGCATCATCTTAGGGACAGCACGTCCCTAAGATGTGGCAGGGGGCATGAGATGAGGCAAAACATGCAGCCCAGCACCACACAGAGAACACCCCCATCCCGCTATCCACTGCAAACATGCATGATATGTAACAGAAAAGTCATATGACAGGTAAGCTGATCAGACATGTGAAAGCTGTCTCAGAAGAGCCAAAAGAGAGCCACAAGGTCCCAGTGTTTTCACGATGTCTTGTACCAGCACAGGAAGCCTCACCTGGGTGCCTCAGTTCAGAACTGATTAAGTGGAATTGATCGAGGCTACACCAGAAATGCATGGCCTACTGGTTTTATTGATTAAGCAATTAGGAGGCATCTTCTTCACACACTTTCCAGAGAGCACATGGGTCACCCCGACCTGAGTTAACCCAGAGAACTTTCTTCTGAGCAGGTCTCTTGAAATAGAATAAAATCTGATGAAGAGTAGGACTAACCCCCTTAGCAACTACATGGGCTGAGTTAGTTTTCCAGACTGGAATTATTTGGGTTGATATGAATGCTAGCTTGCATGTCCAAATTCACATCAATAATAACTGTCTTCTAGACCCTTAGGGTGGTTTTCTCCAAGAGTCAGACATATAATCCTGTACAGTGGCTGTGTGGCCAGATGAGATGGGACATGGAAGCAGCTGGCTCAGGGTCTGAGCACAGGAAGTCTCTCACGAATGGCTGTTATGCTATGCACCATCTCTGGGATTATGGTTGTCCCTATCCTGACTCAGGCTTGAGGGCTGGGTGTCAGTCAGGCACTTCAGCACATTGTGTGGGGGTTTCATTAGGAAGCAGTTCTTAACTTTAGTGACTTCCAGTTATGCTGAGATACGAATCAGGACACAATGGCAGCAGTGAGCTTGTCAAGGGTGCCCTCTCCACCTGTGACAATAGCCACTGCATGATGTTATCATCCAGGATGATCCAGGAAAGTGTGATATCAAAAGTCATCACAAATGAATACTCCAGGCCAGGCTGCACTTGCTGATTGATTAATTGGACTTATTTAAAACACACACTTCTCCTAAGCTTCTGGGACATATAGTAAAATATAAACACCCCCCATATATTAAATGAAAGTTAGCACTTAAAGGGAGGAAGGGGAAGAGCACATGTGGAAATGACAGCCTAATGGATGGGCTCCTGATGACTTCAAGGCATCCCTGGAGGTAAGGTGGAAAGAGAAACAGAAGTTTGTTTTAGAGTGGAGATGGCTGGATCCTGTACAGCAGTGATGCCTTGGGCAAGTTCTTTTGCTCCGGAATCAGTTTCTCCACCTGAAAATGAGAAGACCATATATGCTACATTCAGCTCTGACTTCCGCATGGTCCCAAGGAAAAGAATGTGGTTTGGTGGGGAGGAGGAGGGGTACGTAAGCGGCCACAGAGTGGTCTGATTTCAGAAGGATGCTGTGAATGTGGGAGCATTTTACAAATGCACTGCAGACAGTCACTGTCCTTGTCCACAGGATTTTCCAGATAGGGCAACCTGTATTCTAAAGAATTTGCTTTTTCTTCTTTGTGACTGTTTTTAAGGATTTATGCAGAAAGTGAATGCAACCAAAATAATATAATCATTCAACCCCGCAGAGCTAACAGGCAAGGCCAACCCCTGTGTCAGAGGGTCCTGGTGACAATGCAGAGAAAGGAAAATCAAGTGATGACATCCCACAGGTGTGTGCTTCCAAGGACAGCGAGAGATGCTTCCAAGAGGCAGGAGGAGATGCAGCAGAGCCACAGCTGGGCTGGGAGACCCACGTGAGAACAAACTAAGGCATCACATGGTCAGAAAAACCATCCTGGGCACGAGCAATCAGAGAGTGAGACCACAGCAACCTCCAGACTGCCCATCTTCCACCCCACATGCTGTTCCTGCCTCTCCCCTCACAGAGCAATGCATGGGGAGAAACACGTCCAGGCAGACACTGGCAAGCATGAATAGGAAACTGAGGCAGAGGCTGAGCTCTGCCTGAGACAAGGCCTAGTGAGATGGGCCAGGGAAGTCAGAGACACATTGATCTAAGAAGGTTTCCAATCCGTGGTGTGTTTCTCTGCTGGGACAGCTGTGAATGACAGGTAGAGAAAAGGAGAGGAGGCTGCTCTTGGCTATGGCCCTGTCTCTAAGCGAGAGCTGGAGGAGTACACAGGGAACAGGAGTGCCAGTCCTCATCTGCCTCACTCCTTCCCCTCACGCCTGCAGCTCACAGGCAGCCAGCACCTGGCACATGCAGACGTCACTCCAAGCACCTCACCCAGATGAGCCGTTTCCTCTCCACACAACACAGTGAACGAACTGTTATCACCTACACTTTTCAGACAAGGAAACAGGCACAGAGACAGTAAGCAACTTGTTCAAAAGCACACAGCTAGGATTTAGCCCCAGGGGGCGGGTGCCAAGATGTCTGTGTTCATAGTTGCATATTGTACAAGACCACCCAACCTGGAGGGGAGCAGGGACATGGATATTAGGGAGACCATGAATGTCTACCTCCTAAGATCACAGCATTATTTCCGAGGGTAAAAAATAGGAGATTTCCTTGAACATGAGAGGTGGGGGAGGACAAGAGATGAAATCCTGAAGCAAAGGCTAGGCAGGTGAATGGAAAAGTGAGGGAGAACACCCAGGTTCTTCTGTGGACATGCCTGCCCCTGCACGGAAAGCCCAGTGTGCCATGTCCTTCTCGAGGAGCAGCCCCACCTCTTGGTCTTGACACTCAAGGCCTTTTGGCTGGAGGCAAAAGTGGAAGGTGGCATCCACTTTGCTCCTAGTTCTCCTGTTAGAAATGAGCCGAGCTAGCTCCTGGCAAGCAAGTGTCCCAAGATGCAGTCGGGAAGGAGTGGGGTTGCCAGGCCAAATGAGAACACAGCCATCTGAAGAGACAGTGTTACCCTGTAGAAACTAAGGTCGGGGAACCAGGTTTCTCACTTTCTCTAGAGAATCCAGAGAAGCTTTTTTATGGAACTCAAGTGTTAAAATGTTTGCAATAAATTCAAAAATTCAAAACACTGTGTTAGACTGAACAAGCAAAACAAAACACACACATCCGAAATGCATACATATCACAAGCATGCACACACACACCACATACACACCACACGTGAGTAGACGCCACACACATGTACACATGCAACACAAACAAGCTACACACATGCACACACCACATACACAAACACACCACACACGTGCATACATACAATCACACAATACATCACACACATACACACACCACATACACACACGTGCACACATACATGTCCACCACTACCTGTGAGTTGAATTGGCCTGTGAACTTTCAGGTTGTGATATTTATGTAGCCAAAAGAAGAAAGAGGTTTAAGATAAAATCCTAAGACGAAGGTTCAACTTAAATGCCACGCAGGCCAGGCAGGTAAATGAAAGAGTGAGCAGAAGGAAGGGTGTGGTGGCTAATACCTGTAATCCCAGTACTTTGGGAGGCAGAGGCAAGAGGATTGCCTGAGCTCTGGGATTCGAGACAGGCCTGAGCAACATGGCAAGACCTCGTCTCTACAATAAATCAAAAAACCAGCCAGACGTGGTGGCGCATGCCTATGGTTCCAGCTACTTGGAAGGCTGAGGTGGAAGGATTAGCGGTCGAGGCTGCAGTGGCCATGAGCATGCCACTGCACTCCAATCTGGGTGTCAGGGTGAGACTCCAACTCAAATAAATAAATGACTAAAAAGAGTGAGCAGAACACGTGGGTTCTTCCATAGACACGCCTGCCTGCATGGTAAAGCCAGGCATTTGGCTTTGGGGCAGAAGAGTCCCACTCTCTCAGGGCTGGAGAGGGCTTTGTCTGGGCTGTCAGATGCCCTCTGTGACATCATTACCAAGTGACATTCACTTATTCATAAATTCAGCACACATACACCGAATGCATTCCCGTTTGCACTGCCCTGCCCCTTCTCTGTGTGCAACACACACATATTTACTGAACTTACACTCAGATGCCTGTATGGTCTATTACTTATAGATGAAAGGAGGAATAGATGAATTGGTGAATGAAGCACTGAATGTCAATTCAAAATGTTTTGTGGTCATTACGTATTTATGAAAATGTTATAATAAAGAAAAGGCTTAAATTATTAAGGTAAGTTAAACAACAGGACCCATAATCGAGTCCCCGGTGTGATCACCACCTCTAATCCTAAACCCAGATAAAGTGAAACATTAAGGCTGTTGTCTTGGGAGGTATGAATATGGATAGTCTCTTCTTCCTAATTTTCTATATTTTTCAGATTCCTTTGGATAAACATATGTTATTTTTCTATATGTTTAAAGCATAATACATGTATATTGAAGAAACTTAAAACAATAACAAAACAATGCACAAGTTATAGAGAAGAAAAAGGGGACTGGGGGTGGCTTTCCTAGCCTCCCCCCCATCTGCTCTTAACCCAGACTCAGGTTTTTTAGTACACACACACTCACACACACACACACTCATCACATTCCCCACACAGAGAAAGAACAAAAGAGTCTTACACAAGAAACAATAATTTTTAAAAGAGAAGTTTGGCTCCTATGTTGTAATCTCAAACTGAATTCTTACTGTTTCTGCTTATCTTGTCTGTTTTTTGCTGTGACGCAAAACACATTTGTTTCTGAGCACCAGTCCTGGTATTTTCTTTCAAATGAACATCAACTGACGTTTAACACTACTTCTTAGCACTATTTTATATGATTTCCAACCGGTTATAAACCTGCCTTCCTATGTTGTCATGACAGACAATTCCAGATGCTTTGCTACCTGGAGGGAGAAAACTAACACTTCACTTGTTCTTAAGTTGCCTGTGGAAAAACTTTTTTAAAGAAAAAAAGGTGGAATCACTGACAGTGAGCCAAACACATTTTTTAGTCGATGATAAAAAGTAGAGGTTAAAACTCTATTGAAAGCTTGGTAGAAAAGGTATACAATTGAATTTAGGAGACACCTCTATATGTAGGCTAAAATGAACCCCTGGTGCCCAGAAAGGGTAACAGGGCACTCACAAGTATGGTCTTACTTTGTGGAAACAAAATCACTACATAGAATGATAGTAACAGTGGGCTCATCTTTGAGAGAAAAGAAACCACAGCGCTTGGGGACAAAGAGGAGATGTAATGTCCTGCTGAGATCCCTGGATGAGAGCTTTGGAATCCAGTGAACCGAGGAAAGTGCTGTCTCTTTCCCGGTATACATAAAGCGCCCCTTACTGCTTGCAGCGCATCTGTAGACAGGTGTCCACATTCATGAAGCCCGGAACACGTCCAGCAAGCAAAAGGAGTTTGCAAATTGTGAGAAACTCTAAAACTAAAGCCAAGCCTCAAAACCTCCATTTCGTTGTCGGAAACGCATAAGCAAGCCCCCACTGCCCCTTGCGCAGATCGAGCCCCCCAGTGGGGAGGGGGAGGAAACGTGAGACACAGCAGATCACAGCCTGGGGTTCCAGCCGGTGATCCTAGCAACGCCCTTTCTTGGGCCTCTTCGAGGTCTGCAGGACACGCCCATTTCGCTGGAAATAAAGGTCGGTGGGAAGGAAAGGAGGCCCCGCCGTCATCTGCCGAAGAAGCCGGCCTCTGCGGTTGCTATAGCAACCCCGCTAGGTTTGCCGCGTGCCCAGAATCCCCAGCCACTCAGAGTGGGTGGGAACGCGCGGGCACTCGGAGCCCAGTGCCTGACAGGTCCGCCTCCTCTCTCCCGTCACCTCCACCGCGAGACTCAGAGCGATCACAGCAGCTCCTGCCACGCTGCTCAGGCAAACCTCTCGGTGCCAATTACGTGGAGGAAAAAACCAGAAGCATCCCTGTGCCTCTGGGTGGTGAGCGGTGTCACCGCTTAGCTGGCTCAGAGGAAAGCAGCAGGCTGGCGGCGGGAACGGGCCTCTTCTATGTAGGCAGGCCTGAGCAAATTGCTACTAAATTATTTGTGTGTTGTTGGGCCCTGAGCACTCCAGGGGAACCTGAGAGCCCCCAGCCTCATCTCTGCACCGGTTACCAAAGGCAAACGAGATGTGTGTCTCCGAAGGATGGCAGGCATGACAGGATGCCTCCCACCAACCCATCTCCAGGCACACTGGCCTTCGGGGAGCCAATGCACCCATGTCCCTGGCTGTGCAGAAGTGTGACAGCCACTGCCAGGTGCTGAAAATTGGGGAAGAGCCTGATAGCCCAGGTAGATATAGAACAGCAAAATGTTATCATAAATCCCTCACAATAAGAAATATAATGTGCGTAACTAGAGCGTCAATCTCTCACTGACCCAAATCCAAACCATCCCAGAACACAATCACCCCTGGAAATTCTCACTGATAGGACAGATTTATATACCAGAAAAACCACGCTACATCCCAAAATGGATACCACGTTATTTAAGGAGAGCTTATTATCCTTCCCTAAACCTTGGGTTTGCCAGGTAAGAGTCAATTTGATCCAGGATTCCTTATCTCATTCTCATGAAACTAAGAGCCGAAGACAATATGGGGAAGGCATTATTTCCTTGGAACAGACTTAGTTGTCCAGACCAAACTAATCCAGAATTATATGATCTTTTATTTTTTAACCAAGAGCTTGAAATATGTGTCAAGCACTAATACTGGGAGGATCTAAATAAATATGAGTCTTTTCATCCAATAAACTGACTGATCTTCACGATCTACCCGGGGCAATCTCATTTTCTAGATGACCCGAAGCTAGATGTGCATAATTGACGCTGCCCCCGAACTGATGCAGAGAGCAGAGGAGAGGGCAGGAGGCTCTGCCCGTTAAACACAGTTTTGTGTGTTTATTTAACAAGTTCCTTTCATGGGATAATCAAATCACAGGATTTTTTTAGATTGTACTTTCCAGAAAGAAGAGAGGCATACGCTAACTGAAAGCCTCCTATTTCATTCCCGACTTGTCACAGTGGTTACTTTCATTTCTGTTACTTTTACAAAGCACCCACCACAAAATCACCTAGGTGGGGACAGCTGCTGGGTCTCTGGAGCACACCCCAGAGTCTTGAGCCCAGAAACAGGCCAGCTCCCCACTTAATGCCCTAGGTGGTGTTGGGTGTGCAAGGGTCTTTAGTGAGAATCTGTAGAATGTGGCAGACAGGCAAACCAGGATTGGGGACTTCCTTGAACAACAAGGTGCCCAGTGCTTCAAAAATTTCCCAATGGAGAGGAAGGCAACTGAGAAAAGTTATTCAGTAGGAGAGCAAAATAACTCTTTAAAATATTGCTGCAGAAGTCCAGATACATACTGGGCAAATGACTCAAACTACATGGCATCCATATTTATCAAACTACCGAAGTACCACTTGTCCTGAGCACTCAGAGCCACTGCTCTCCGCAGCACGACCTGCCTTTGATGCTACATTCAGGATGGAGAGGGCATGGGCTCCAATTCCCTACAGGATAGGAAATGACTAGAGTGATCTTCCCTCCTGAAAAACTCAATTATTTAAGCTTTCTCTTGTCCTGCAATTTGTTCCCTAGACTTATCTGCTTTCTATAGCAAAACAGACCTGGAAAAAAGTAAGAAATACTAATTGTTGAGTTACAGGAGAAATTCTGAGGCATGGGCTAGCCCCATGGAAAAACTGCAAAAGAGAAAAATAATTAATCATCCCTGCTGGAATTCCTGGAATATCTCCTTCTCTACCCCGCCCACTTTCAGGACATGTTCTTTTGGGGAAAGATATTTGCGGCATATCCGACTCTTCCTCCAAGCTTCCCTCAAATCACACCACAAAATAAACCAAAAACATGGCACCATTTGCCTCAGCACAATAGCTTCAGGAATAAAAAGGGCTCACGGATTTGGGGAATAGCAGAGGAAAATATGTGTACAGTGAAAACTGTGCAATTGTGCAGTGTTTTGGGGAGTACAGACTGTTCGATTTTCTTCTGTCAATTCCAGACATTTTTGAAAAGTTTTTGCCAAACTATAAATCTCGCAGCAGCGATCGCTTCATTCTCTAGCAGGGCTGTGCAGATCTGTCACGCACTCACTGCTCTGTTATTTGGAACTCTGACCTGTCTTCTCAGCCCCTCCATGCAAGACTGTAGTCTGCTTCTTTCCGGAGGCACCTTGTCTCATGACTGGCTCTCAGTCCCTGGGGCGTGTCTCCAGCCTCAGGACACCAATCCTCAGTTCCTAGTTGCCTTTTTCTGCTTACTGCGGCTACCACTCCTTCTCTAACCCCCCCCTTCCTTCTTTTACATATATATGCAATATATATTTAGAGACGTGTTCTAGCTGTGTTGCCCTGGCTGGAGTACAGCAGCACAACCATAGCTCACTGTAGCCTCGAACTCCTGGACTCAAATGATCCTCCCACCTCAGCCTCCCAATAGCTGGAAATGTAAACACATGACCATGCTCAGCTAATATTTTATTTTTCCTAGAGATGAGGTCTCAGTGTGTTGCCCAGGCTGGTCCTGCACTCCTGGCCTCAAGTGGTCCTCACTCCTCGGCCTCCCAAAGTGCTGGGGTTGCAGGTGCGAACCACCATGCCTGGCCCTGTGAGGAATTTTTAAAGGCCTTAGATGGCAGTCTATTTGCAGTCTTAGAAATACATGCCTAAGATGCATCAGAAGAGACATCTGTGGGTTCAGGTACTCAAGAAAAAGTGTGTGGAGAAGACAGAAACTGGCAGGTGGGAGCACATGGCAGTGGGGAGGGCAGCTTCTGTTAGGAAGAACAATCAGAGCAGAGAAGGAAGCAAAAAGCAACCCACTGGCTGCCTCCCAAGAAGCTCCATGCCCAATGACCCCTAGGCATGCTGGCAACACAAGAGGCACTGTATCTGCCCCTAAAACCTCAACCCAGCCTTAATAGGAAGTTTATGCAAACAATTCCATATCTGTAATAAAGTTTGTCTTCCTCAGAGTAGAAAATAGCATTTTTCCCAAAAATAGAGTCTCTAAGGAATTGTGAGATAATCCATCCATGTACCGATAACCCAAACCTACGCAAAAAGTAACATGGACATTGAATTTATTCTGCCAAAACAAGGAATAAAATCTTTTGAACAAGTGGTTTTCAATCAAGTGGGAGCTTAAATTTTAATGGATATTTTGCAACTTCAGACCTCCTGGATCCCCTAGATACACGAGGGGTGTCTTATTCTGAGCCAGCAAGGAGAACTCATCCCTCTGAGTCAGCGAGGAGAGCCCAATCATTTCCCCATTTTTCCTGGGATCTGGGTTAAAATTAAGCTGAGTGAGGAGTTCGGGCAGCCAGAATAGTGTTCAAAAAGGCTCCAAGTATTCCTTGTCTACTGGCCGGGTAAGGGGAGAGGGATCTGCTCTGGGTTGCGTGTGCACAGACAGACCCTGATGCATCGCCGCTCGGGACTTGGAGGCGGGATCTGAACTGGTGACTTCAGTCTCTGTCAGAGAATGTTAACACATGTTTTAGGCACAGGATCTTTTCCTTAAATAAAAATGCAAACCAGAACCCAAAGTGTTTAGTAGATTCCTATGTCACAGCTTTGGCTGAATTAGGGATGGCATGTGAGGGCTTCCCCGGCTCAAAGGTGAGGGTCCTTCCTCAGTCTGGCCAGAGGGAGCACACCAGGTAAACAAGGAACCATGTTTTAGTATAAGTACGCCCCATGCAACTTTTGGAACATATAGTAAGTCCTCACCTAAGGTCCTTGACAGGGTCTTGGAAACTGCAACTTTAAACAAAACCACCTATAAAGAAGTCAATTTTCCCATATAGGCTGACAGACACAAGCACGAGTTAAGTTCCTATGGCATATCTCTGGTCACAAAAAATATATCAACAGATTTCTAAAACAGACCAAAACACTTCTAATACTAAGCATTGAAATAAATGTGAGCTACACATTTATGAGGGGGGGCCCCCTAAAAAACAAAATTTATGTATAAAAATTGTATATTTATTCTTACATGTTTAAACTTCAGTCACCTTCAAAGTACTCTCTGTTTGGTGCAACACACCTATCAGACGCTTTTTCCACTGCTGAAAACAATTTCTGAACTCATCAGTTTTGATGACTTTTAGTGCTTCTGCCGTGTTTTGTTTCACCTCTTCCATATCAGCAAAATGTTTCCCTCTGAGGATTTTTATCATCGAGAAAAAAAAAAAAAGTTGCTCAGGGTGAGATTGGGTAAAAAGGGAGGGTTGGGTAGGGGGATCATGTCATTTTTGGTCAAAAATTGTGAACACTCAGTGCAGTGTGGTCAGGTGCGTTGTCATGGTGGAAGAACCTATTCACCACCACTCTGGATGTTTCTTCCACAAATCATGATTCAACCTCCTCAAAACTTCTGGATAAAAACTTGGGTTGGCCATTTGATCTGGAGGAAAAAATTCCAAGTGTACTCCAAGGGGCCTGCCCTCCAAAAGATCATTCTGGATGTTTTGGGTCCCCCCTTGTATTTAAGAAAGATTAATAAAAACAAGTAAGATAATGATTTATCCAGTTATTCCCATCCAGGGTAGCAGGTACCTGAAGTCTGTCCCAGCAGCCCAGGACACAAGGCAGCCACCAGCCCTGGACAGGACAGTGTCCCACCAGAGGGCCACACACACACACCTTCACTCATACTCATGCCCACATTCACTCAGAGGGGCAATCTGGACACACTGATTCATCTAACCAAACATGCACAGCTTTGGGATGTGGGAGGAACCCAGAACACCTAAAAGAAACCCATGTGGGGGAGAACATGTAAGCTCCATACAGACAGTGACCCTAGCCAGGGACCGATAATTTTTCTCATCAACATCATGGTGAAATGCTATTGGAGGGCCTGCCGTACATATACTAAAGAATTTTTCCTTGCTCCTGTGGTTTTCCAATTCGATCTGGCATTTTGCATTTTATCTGGAAATCTGCTCACCCCTGCAGGGGCCCCTGAAGCTCAGTCACAAGTCCAATCACAGAATGCAGCGTGCAGGACTAATGATCTCCATGGGTCTCAGCCTTGTGGGCATGGGCACTGAGGAAAATCTGAGCCTCCAGTCGCAAACCCAACATCGTTCAGGGGCTCCAGACTTACTTCACTTGGCCTGGGTTTCATCCACTGTCCATGAGGCCTGCCGTGCTCCTCTGCTTTCTGGAGAACCAACCCAGATGTGCGGGAGGAGGCAGCTACCCTCTGACCAGCCTGACAATTGGGCCGACCTGGAATATCCTCTAATGATCAAAATCACACAAATCCCATGCATGCCAAATAGCAAATCTGGCCTCAGAGGAACTAATAAAAATAATGTGAAGCTCTCCCCCACGGCCTGAGAAGGGATTCTGGTAGCTGGGTTTGTATGCAGCGTTTTCTAGAAGGAGGGGCTATGAAAGCTTAGATGGAAATATCTCACCAAAGGCCCCAGGGTAATACAGTGGCAGAAATGGGGACAGAGCCAGGATCCCCAGACGCCAGTCCCTGAAATGGCAAGATGTTTTTCAAGAGTCAGCATCAGTGATTATTTTAGGTGTGAAAAAGAAAAAGTTACTGTAGTTCCTGAAAAGACACTTTCTAACACAGTCCCCTGTAACTACACCAGAGCTGAGTCCCGTGATGGATGGAACAGCTGCCTGCCACTTACCTGGGAGGTGTGACCTGAGGGAGAGACATCTGATACCTCTTTCTCCTGAGTCCCCAGGGTCTCTCAGCAAGATAACCCTAGCGCCTGCCCACTACTGCAAGCTTACGTGCAAATTAATCCTTAACTGTCTCACTGTTGTCTATCAGCTCAACTTTGAAACACAATAGAAAAATGTAAAAGTAAATCTTTAGATCCTAAAACAACCAGACAAATCAAAATGGCTGGCATGGCCAACTCCTGAGGAGGTTGCCCTCAAGCCCTGGTGACCAGAAAGTCAATGACCCGACAAACTTTAAGTTGTTACTAGTCCTTCCCATATGACAATTCTAATACACCAGCCATGAAAAAAAGGATCTGAGTTAGTCTTATCCTCTGTATTTAAGCTCAGTCATCAGAATCTAGGCGAGTAAACGCATTTGGCTTAGAGCCACACAACACAATCCCTCAGCAGAGCCCAGTCTGGCTTTGTTCCAGGAGTTTGTACCAAAACTATTTGGGAGAGCATTTTTCAGTGAGCAGGTGATTCGGGCTGCTAACCCTTCTTTGTAGACCAGCCTTTGTCTTCTTCTGAGGACCCCGCAGGACAGATAGTGCCCCCAGCAAACAGAGAAGCCCCCTGTCTCAAATCAGGGAGCATGTTGGGATAGTTTGGTACCCTCTGCAGACCCACCATGCTGACCCAGCAAAGCAGTGAACACAGAGAGGAATATATTTGTAAAATAGAAGAGTATTTGACTGGTCCAGGCAACCAGTATAAAAAAAGCTTTGTAGGAGGAGACAGACTAGGCAGAATCTACCCAAAGTGGTCCAGACATGAGCATCCAAATCTTGATGCTCACTGATGGCATCTAGCACTCGGAATCATAGACAGGGAGAGAGAAGTGAAGAGTATCGCACTGGGGAAGGGTGGACATGCTGGAGCCAGAAAAGAAGGCTACCCCCTCCCTCTCTCTCTTTCTCTGCCTACCTACCTACTGCTTCTCTCTCTCTCTCTCTCTCTCTCCCTCTCTCTCTTCCTCTTCCTCCCTTTCTCCCTCTCCTCCTCCCTCTCCCCACCCTCTCCCTCTCCTTCTCCCTATCTCTCATCGTCAACTCCATTGTGGAATCGCACTTTCTCTCCAATTGAATTCTAATCAAACCCAACCTCTACTATGGCATTTTCTCTGATTTATCTTTGACATTATCTATTACAGTTCTTAATAGTCCATCACAGCCAGTGGAGAACATTATCATGTACAATCATTCTCAGCACAGGCCCAGACATTTGGTGTTTCTCTGAGGCCTTTTCCACAGCATAACTACACAACACAGATGGGCCATGGGCTAACACTGCTCAAAGCCCAGTTTCATGGGGTAAAACATGCCAGGGCCTTTAAGGCATCTGCTTTCTAAGCATGTATATTAATCACTTGGTCCTCTATAGAGTAATATATTAATCACTTGTATAAATATTAATCCACTTGCAATAACTGGATGCATGCCACCTTTCAACTGAGTATGGGAAGACACACTGCAGCAACTCTATGCCAGGGCCTTAATTTTACCAACCCACCTAGAAGTGCTCCTAAAAAAGCAAACGAGGCCAGGCATGGTGGCTCACCCCTGTGATCCCAGCACTTTGGGAGGCTGAGGTGAGAGGATCACTTGAGCCCAGGAGTTCAAGACCAGCCTGGGCAACATAAGACTTCATCTCTATGAAGAAAAGCAAATGAATAAATGGGCCTTGCTTCTAAGAAAAACCAGCTCCAGATCAATGACACTAGAAGTAAAACAACTCTTTCTTGGTAGATGTCTCACATGCCAAAGAACAACTTTAGGTGATTCTTGAACATGGAACAATACCCATGGATATGTGACAAAGGATTTCTTACAAGTACTGCCAGTCATCTCAGCAGGAAGCAGTGCCATCAGGAACCACATATTCCACGGAACAGGGATGTGCCCCCAAGGTTCTTTCAAGATTTAACCTGTACTTGTATGGATTTAGAGTCTATCATACTCAGTGATTTGTCACAGAAACAAAGAACTGAGTCCCATATGTTCTCACTCTTAAGCGGACCCTGAACATTTACCATAATACTATAAGAAAGGAATTGGCAGTAGCGGGATACTGCCGGGGTGGCAGGGGCAGGGAGGGGGAGGGTAGGAACACAACATCAATAAGGGTACCTGATCTCAAACCAGGCAAAGTGGAGACCAAAGGGAGGCCCAAGCTTTACCTCTACAATGACCACTTGTATAATACAATCCTGAATTGTATCCCACATCTTTAAAACAAAAAATAAAATAAACTAACCTGTAGCACCTGCCCTTAGCGTGCTCTAAGAAAACACTGCTTCTCTCTCAGTGAGCACCATGAGGCCTTGTATTCCATGGCAGAAACCATCAGTCATTAGGAGCCCACATGATAGACTTCTGCTAAGAGGACTGCCAGAGAGCAGCAAGTGCCTGCTGCAGAACTGTATGTCGTTGCTTATCAGACAATGTTTCCGTTATCGAATGCTGCATATGGAACCACCCGAAATCTAGGGCTGATATTCCTCACTGCTCTATGGCTGGGCCATCAGTGGTCATCGTGCTGGTCCCTCCTGCTCCACACCTGTGGCTGCAACAGCCGATGGATCATCTGGGGTCAGGGGATCCATGGCAGCTTTCCTCCTGTCCAGCATGTCGTAGTGGCCTGTGGCTGGATGCCTCCGCTCCCCAGCATGAGGCTCTCATCTTCTAGGAGGTTCACCTGGATTTCCTCACAGAACCTGGCCTTAGAGCCCAAGAGGTGAAGGAGGCCATCAGAAGGCCTCCGACAGCCTAGCCTCCAGAAGAGATGCAACATCATTTCTGCCTCATTCCGGCAGGCAAAGCAAGTCACAGACCAGCACAACTCCAGGGGGGAAAGAATGGACTCCACTTCTTTTGGGGGCACCACAATGTCACACCACAAAAGAATGGAGCACACAATTCAGTGGGGCCAATATGATAATCAAGCAGCGAGATCCTTGCAGCGTGACGTTTCCCTTTATGGGAGGCCACTTCTCAACCAGTGAAGTTGGAGTTAACTGCTTGGTCACCATAATTTTCTCATTCATGGTTTTTGTGTGTGGGGGGGTGGAATTTAGAAGTGAATGCAAGCAGGAATTTCATGAGCACTTGTGTACATCAGCTTCTCACTAGCCTTGGGAACTGAAACCACCCATGTGAGGCCTGGGGGCTGCTGGCAGGTGAGACAGACCAGGCCCATCGCCCTCCAGCTGACTGGCTATCCCCAGACACCTGAAGGAGGTGCTGCTGGACCCGTAGGGAGGCCCTCATCCTCACGGGAGTGAGGGCCTACCAGACATGGGAGGAAGACCCCACCAGACACAGGAGGGAGGCCCCGCCAGATAAGGGAGGAAAGCCCCACCAGACAAGGGAGGGAGGTCCTGCCTGATCACCTAGCCTCCAACCAACCCTCATCCGTCCAAAGACATGTGAGCAAGTCCAATAGAAATCAGCCAAGTGCCCAGATCAGAAAAACCACCCAGCTGATCCACAGAACCATGAGTTAAATTAACAATTATTGTTTGAAGCCACTAACAATCGGCGGTGGTCTAAGCAGTCACTAAGCAGCAGCTTCCAAAGAATGGGATGCTGGGTTTTCTGATCCCTCTCTGGCTGCCAGGGCCTTCCCTCCACACAAGAGCACGCTGCAAATCCACACCTTGGTCTAATTTCCCAAGACTTTGACGGTCTCTTCCTGCTTTTTTCTGTACAAACTGTAAATGGTAAGAAACATCGTCTTAAAGCCAGAGTCTAATCTGATGATTTTTCTTTACGTGTTTCAAAAGGCTGATATAACTGTGGCCCATAAACAGCTCTCTGCTTTGTTGGTCCTGTGGGAGGGTAATGAGTCTCCATAGGGCAACAGCACACAGCACTCCATGATGCTGTCACTCTGCCTCCACAGACATCTTCAGGACACATGACAATCCTAAGTGGCACACACACAATGAGGTAGGAAGACAGGGTTCCTGTGCTCTGGGCATCCTACATGTTCCCACCTGGCCCGAGACACCCCTGTGTGAGAAGGCTGTCTGACAGCCCCTTTCCTTTCCCTTTAAGCCCTCCTTAGGGCTTCCTGCCTATCTTGCCTGGGTCTGCTAAGATCTCTGATAAAACAGATTGCCCTGAATCACCAGATGCCACACAGCACCCCTGCATGTGGCTGTCCGTGGTGAATGTTGCTTAACAACACCACGCTCCTTTGCACCCTGTGTGGGCAAGTCCCACATATCCGAAGTCCTACAACCCAGCTAAGTTCATCCTGGCACCTTCCGCTTCACACTAAGCATGAAGTCCACCTACATGATGGGTGTGAGGAGAACCAGCTGGGTTCTTGCGGAAACAAGAGGAAGGGGCTTCTTGCCGTGTAAGGCAGCAAGGAAGGCTAAATCTCCCTTGCAGGTTAACTCGGGGGCTGCTCCCCACCCACCTGTCACCAGGTGTCACCATAAGTAGGCTCCTGGGAGCCAGGCACTTGGATACCACTCCCAGCCAGCCTCTAGAATCCCAGCCCATCTCTGCAAGCCCCCAGGATCGTCCTCCAAGGGCTCTTTCAGAAGTCAGGGGGATGGAGTTCTGGAAGGTGTTGGAAACAAAAAGCAAGAGGATATTCTCTTAGGACCTTGGTGAAATTCTAGGCAATCCAATGTAGATTAAAAAAATACTCCTTTTTTTCTGTAGGATTGTGAGTAATCTCCAAAATGAGAATATCATTTTAAGTATCTCCAAAGAAGAAAATGAAGGGAAAAGGCTGATTCTTTTGGCCTGGATTTTAATGGCACAGACAGTCAATATCAGTGACCCATTTGTTCAATAGGTCAACAAGCAAACATTTGTTTTGTTTAAAATGCTGTCCATCCCCCCAAAGACTGCATAATAAGCCATATTTTGACCAATCCTTTGTCATTTCCTACTTGCCTAGAAACAACCGTCGTCAATTCTAGCCTCTCGGAGTTATCCTCAATTCTCCCCTCCTGCTGCCTGGTCCTCGTGAGCTCAGCTGAGGCCCTGCCTGGTCCCAGCAGCCTGGTGCTCTCTCCTCCTCCACCTTTGCGCCGTCCCAGCAAGCCCGCTCTGGGAAAGTGAAGGATGACTGCCGCCCGTAAGTCCCTGGGAGTCTCCCTGGCCCACAGCATAGCTCTGCCCACTCTATCCTGTCCACAGGGCCCTTGTTTCTCATGGACCCCACTGTAATGTCGCATGATTCTCCTCAGGAATGAAACTCCACTCTCATCTGTCGTCCCTGCTGCTTCCCTTCCTTTTTTAGTGAAAGACGTGTACTCTTTGTGGACGTCATCAGGCTGCACTCCCAGCCCCACATCATATTGACCGATACTGTTCTTCAGGACAAGAACCCTCAACTCATCATAGGAGCACTTGGCTCTACTTTTCGGTCACATAAATAGGTGTGTGCATGCTTGTGTGTCTGTGTGTAGACATATGTACATACACACATGCGCTCACATATATACTCATCTATGCATCCATCCTTTGGTCACCCATAGGAAGAGCTCCCTGATCCCTCAGTCAAGATTCAAGTGTCCTCTGGTCTCCTGGTGTAAGATTGTCTACTGCATCACAAATCTCACATTATTTTCAACAATTGTTGTGGTCTAATACAAGTTTCAGTCCCCACAGTCTGGTGGGAAAATACATAAACCAGTAAGACACTGTAGGATGACAGCTAAGCCATGTTGACATGCAGTAGGCATGAGAAAAGAGCATTCAACACACCTGGGCCAGCTGAGCTGGAGAGATGCTCAAGTGTGTGAGGGATGAGACGGTGGGGGCACATTCCTGGCAGGGGTGTGAAGGCAGAGGCAGCAGGCAGGTGTAGCCTGACCAAAGCTACACTGGAAGAAGGTAGCCAGGAGCACAAGGGGTTGTACCTGCCAACCACCTCATGGTATTTTCTACTGAGCACTGTATCAAGCATATTGAGTCTCCCAATAGTTGACTATTAGACAACTGTCTTCAAGGACCCCTTCTTTACAATAGAAGTTGAACTCAACTAAGGGGTACCATGGACATCAAGAATGCCTGCGACTACCTCAGCCAATCCACCTCAAGTCCACACTGCCTGTCATAGCTGTCTGCAGTAGATGAGTCCAGATTCCCTGAGAACACACTCACCATCCCCATAACATGGTCACCGACATATCCGGCTGACACTGGGCCTGGTCCCAGCTGAGAGCTGGCATTTATGGGAGAAGCCTTCTTACTATGAATGCACTACTGACTCTTCATGGCAAACCCCGCTAAGTGTCCTTCCTGCTTAAAACGCCCTAGGCAGTCGTGACAAGAAACACAGGCTCTGTACTTCCTTCAAAAATGTCCACGCAAAGCCCACCTAGGATCCGAACTTTAGTACTGTCTGAATCCTCTCCAAATCCCAATTGTTTGTGAGTGGAGAAAAGATGCAAATTGGAACAGAGATATAAATTGGAAAGGGAAAACCCACAAAGGATCTTGCTGGGACGCAATGCCCGGAGAGTGAGCGGAACTGAGGGAGGCATGGAGAACCTGCAGCACACGTGGTGTGAAGGCTCAGCACAGACTCGGCGGCACACAGTGGCAGCTTGCTGTGTCACGGGCTGAGGTGTAAGAGAGGGGCTTCAGGGGGTGGGGGCATCTCAGGTAGACAGGATGACATGAGAGATGTTTCCAGAGGAAGAAGTATCTCAGGTGAGACCTACAGAAAATGGAAGGGTATGAGCCAGGGATAGGGAGGAGTTCCAGGCATGATGGTGCGGGGGTAGGGGTGGGGGCTGTGTCATGCCTTTAGCGGGAGGAAAGGGACCCAAACAAGCTTGGTAAGGCCCAGAATGTGAGTTTAGAGGGCTAAGAGTAAGGCCAGAGAACCAAGGCGAAGCCAGATTTGCTCCATTCCCAGATGGAAAGACAGACATGCTGGAAGGGTGGAGAGTTATCTCCTGAAAAGCATCCTGCCAGAAATATTTAGCTCATCCCTGCTGGTAAACTCTTGGTTTTAACTCCAGTTTTTAACAACTATAAATAATGCTAAGAGTACCCTGCACGTATATCTTGGCTAAATTCACAAGTAGACACAAAGGTCGGTCCTGGCCATGGTCGTGCCGGGGCAAATGGGCCATGACTCACAGTGGCAGAGATCATAACAGTTGCCTTCTAGAGAGCTGTCCAATGTATACTCCCATCAACTGTGCATGAGAGCATTTTCCAAACCCCTCTCCAGCACTGGGTTATCACCAGTTTTATTTATATCTGTCTAATAAGTTAGAAATTATGTTTTATGGCTATTTTGGTTTTTCTTCCATTGTGAATGGGGTTGGATATTTTCTCTATTGACAGTCAACTCATATCTTCTGCAACCACCACTCACTTGCCTTGCCCTGGCTTTTCCACATCCACCTGCATGGATCTTTCCACGTGAAAGATTCACTTTTTGCCAGTCACATGTGCCTTTCTTTTTTTCTTTTCCTTTTTTTTAAATTTTAAAGATGTGGGGCACAATTCAGGGTTAGGTATACGAATGGTCATTGTACAGGTAATGTTTGGGCCTCACTTTTGTTCAGATAAGATAGACAAGTGGGACCCCATCAAACTGAAAAGCTTCTGCAAAGCAAAAGAAACCATCAAGAGAGCAGGGAAATAGCCCACAGAGTGGAAAAAAATATTTGCCAACTGAATATCTGACACAGGCCTAACATCTAGAATCTTCAAGGAACTCAAATGTGCTGAAAAGAAAAAAACAAACAGCCCTATTAAAAAGTGGACAAACAATATAAATGGACACTTCTCACATTTGCCTTTCAGCTTTACTTATATTTTTCATTCATTTTTTTGCCAAATGTATTACTCTTCCTACCGATAGCCTTTGATTTCTTTTATCACAATTTAAAAGGCCTCCCACAATATATGCCAAATTCACCCATGCCTTCCTCTACAATTTTTTTCTATCACTTTCATTTGTATCATTGATCCCTTTGGAAGTTATTCTTGCCTCAAGAAATAAGAACCCAGAATTTTTTTCTCAAACAATTAGAACACAATTTATTGAACAACTTGTCTTCTTCCTATTGATTTAAAAATTCATCTTGCCAGGCGTGGTGACTCAAGCCTGTAATCCTAGTCCTTTGGGAGGTCGAGGCGAGAGGATTGCCTGAGCCCACTGGTTCAAGACCAGCCTGGGCAACACGGTGAGACCTCGTCTCTACAATAAATGAAAAAAGTTAGCCAGGTGTGGTAGCGCACACCTGTAGTTCCAGCTACTTGGAAGGCTGAGGCAGAAGGATCACCAGAGCCCAGCAGGTCGACGCTGGAGTGACCATGAGTATGCCACTGCCCTCCAGCCTGGGCAATAGAGTGAGACTCCGACTCAAAAAAAAATTCATCTTTATCATATTCCAATTTCATATGCAGTTGAGTCTACTTCTGGACTCTACTCTGTTCTGCTACGGAGTTATCAAACATGGTGCTTAACCGGGAAGTTTTCGAGACTCATCTACACACTGGGATCATTTAAATAGCACTGAAATAATCAATTTCTTAAAGATTAAATTAGTTACCTGTAAACCCAACTGATAGGGTACCTCATGGGTAAATGAAGCTATATACAAAGCTGATCAATTTCTCCAAGCCTTCTAGTATCAATGGTCTGTGCAGGTAGTCTTCATCTTCTATAATCAGATTTAACAAGATTTTTCACTCAGAGGAATGTACTTCATTCAGATTTCTTAAGTGTACATATAAGCTTTTGTGTATACTCAGTTCTCTTTTAGAATTTACAGCCTTTTACACCTAGTTTTGTGTATTTGTGTGTCTCTCTTTTTTCTCAATTAGGATGGCCAGTTTGCTTACTTTCTTATTCTTCTTTTCATTGAAAGAACTAGCTTTCAGTGTTCCTCATCAATTTTACTGACACCCCATGCTTCTATCACCCTCTGCCTTATCTTTCTCATGCTTTCCTTGAGTTGATTCTGCTAGTCTTTTTCTTTTTTGTGATATGTATGTTTCACCCATTTATTTCCAGTTCTTCTTTTTTAGGACATGGAGGGTTCTATGGTCAGTTGATCTCACAGCACTGGGTACCCCTTGCCCCCCATCTCCTTCCTTATAAAGGCCAGGAAACGTGGACACTTTTGCACATGTGTGTGTGTGCGTCCTGGGCATGAGAATTAGAATGCAGTTGGGGCCTTCATGTGACAAGTTCTTGCTAACGGAGTCAAGGGGAGTTAACAGGGGTGGAGGCTTATATCCTTGGCTGTGAAAGAAGAGCACCAAAGACAATTCCTTTTCTCTCCTTTGCCTTTTTTGTTTCTTAACACAGACATGAGGTCTGGCAGACTTTTGGGGGTGACGTTGTGGACGTGACCAGTGGGCTCAGGCAACTTCCACACGAAGAAGTGTGGAAAGCTTGAGAAAAACAAAGGGAACAGCTCAGAACCGCAGGGCACAGACAGAAGGTCCCAGTGGCTGTCTCTGCACAGGTGGCCAGTGCTTGCTTCCACCCTTCTTGCTGTGGGGTATGGTAAGTATGTCTATGGTAAGTTGTCTGTGGGAGTCTCCTCACTGTCAGCCGAGAGCCTCCGACCTGAAAAGTGATGCAGGTGACAAAGTCTTGTCCTCTGAGCACAGCTTTAGCTGAGTCCTGTGAATTCTGAATGTGATATATTTTTCTTATGGCTACTCTCTGGCCTTCTTTTTCATCTAAGAGTTGTTTAAGAGGTGCTTGCCCTTGCAAGTAAAGCACTAACCCTACTTCAGGGAGGATGACAGGCAGGAACCTGACCATTTGTTGAGACCCAAATATAACTCGCCTCCAATCAGATATATCAAGATATATCAGAACAGCTCGTGGGTGCCGCTGTCCGTGGGTCCTTCTCCCAGAGCCTGGCCAGTGTCCACACTCTGCATTTTTCCACCCTGTCTGCCTCAGAGCCGGCTTCAGGTGGACAGTCAGCGGGCTCAGCAGTTCTTGTGTAAGCCGCCAGCTCCTCCCCACTCCTCCCTGTGGGCATCCTCTGTCCTGCACAACCTGCATGCAGAGGGTGACGGGCATCTCAGGCTCTGCCTTCAGCGGCCTCCTTCCTGCCTCTGGTTCTTGAAGATCTTATCTTTTCTGTCATCTACATTTTAATTAAATTCTCTTTATCACTGTGAAGTAACTGTGAGTTCATCCTCCTCCTGCTTTTGCTCCTCCACTGAGGGGACCCTCCAGGAGGCCACTCTGGTGGTACCCTACCTCCTATTTCTGGTGGGATGAGTGACGGGAGAGGGTCCTGGCATGGCCCGTGCCTGCTCTCCTCCCACCCTCTTCTTAAGAGCTTTTGGGGAGATTGTTTTGGATATTGTTCACAGGGTCTTCCCTCTGCAGCCTTTCGGAAGGTGGATTCTCAGAGTGTCTTGCAATGTCAACAACTCCCGGCTGCTGGCTTTGCTGGAATGATGCCAGGGATTTTTCCTTACTAGTCACGTCTTGGTTCGTTTTAACTCATTTGCCGTGCACATTGCTCAGCTCTGGGGAGAAACATTTTGGGATCGGGTTTCACAAGGCCACAGCCAAACGACGTCTCTCCAGAAGGCCGGCCCTGAGTGGCCACGCTGTGTGGGCGTCACAGTGTGGTGGAAAGGAGGCACAATCTTGGTGCAGGTTGTGGGAGTGGGAGGGAGGGGCAGGCTCCCAGGCAGCGACACCAGCAACCGGCCAGAAACCGCAAACACACACTCGCCCTCGGAAGGGTCCTCCCTGACACCCCTTCTCGCCAATGCTACACATGAGCATCAGGTGAGAACTCAGGGACTGGAAGCAGAACTTCCAGACCCCAGAAGCAGAGGGTTGCTCAAGGTAGACACACAAGTAAATGGCAAATGGCAGCTTGACAGCCAGCATGAGGCTGATGGGCCGTGGAAGAAGGCAGGCCGTCCAGGGCACAGAGCATCCTTCCGGACGGGGCGTGTGGCCTCTCATCCCACATCACCTCCTGTGGCCACTGCTGTGCTGCAAGGAAGAGCGATGTCTGGTAACTCATCAGGGCCCCCGGAAAAAGCCTAAAGAAGGCTCTGCAGCCTCTGCCTGAGACCATCGGCACCAATGGCTGGAATATTTCTTTTGGAAGTTAGAGAAGAGCATCTCTACCATCTTGAAACTACATGGTGCGAGATACTTCACATGCTAGCATGGGCTGGTGAGAGGGGATTTACCAATAAGAATCCAAAAGTGGAACTCACTGTTCCTGTGGTCCTCCTGCTCCAAACCCCACCATGGAGCAGACGCAACTGTGTGTGCATGTGTTCACATGTGCATATGCATGTGAGTGTACATGTGTGTACGTGTGTGTGTGGACATGTGCCTGTGTGTGCATGTGTGTGTGTGTGTGTCCTGGGCATGAGAAGTAGAACGCTTGCATGCCTAATAGACAAGATGCCTGCTTGTCTCTCTGTAAGGTTTGGAGAAGGGCATCAGTGCAGTCATCAGACTTTCTAAAACACAACAAAGCAAAACAAAGCACTGAGGATACTCAAGCCACGATGCTGGTGCTGCCCCTGCCCCGGGCTGCCGTCCCAAATCAGTCGCTGGCTTGGCAAAAGGTTTCATATCGGTGTCTGCAAGACTGCCTTATCAGCACACAGCTCAGATTTTATTAAGCAATTCCACAGGGAAATAAGATTTTATAGGCAAAGCTTTGCTTTGTAAATAATTTGTTGGTAATGTATAGTAATGCATACATTCATACAACATGGCTAACACAAGCCATGAGACGACTTGACAAGAATTTCACTGAAGGCCCATAAAAAGGGTGTATTTGAACGAAGCCCAGAGCATCTATAGGATCCAAAGTGTGTGGTCGCCCAACACCCAAAATCAAAACCACCGTGACATTTAGAGGTTAAAATCCCTGACCACGTAGCACACTTTTGCTTGAACACGGGTTGGCTGTTGCTGCGAGCACTTCATGGGGCTGAAGATGGCAAGAGCAACCCCACTCCAGGCTCCAGATGGCATTTTCAGAAAGCACCCGCCACCATGCCACATCCCACACAAGAGGGAGGTCACAGAGGTGGCCCGTCCCTCTTAACCCCAGGAAGAACAGCTACCCCAGAAACCCACAATCTAAAACCGGAGAGAAAGCCACTCGATAACACGAACAGGGACGCCAGCATTCCCTGCTATGCTAGAGGGTGTGTCCTGTGGCAGGAGTATCCCAGCAGGGACAAACAGAGCAGGAGAGAAGAGGCAGCGGACAGGGCCAGAGGGAGGACTTGCTGTTAGCCATCAGAGGCGCTCATCGTTGGTCTGGGAGCAATGGAGACAGCAATGCTGCTGAGGCTACCCTGACATGGGACCTGGCGTGTTCATCAAAATGGCCGTTGAGTCTGTGTCAGTATTAGGGATGATGGCCATCTCGAGAGCACCTAGGCTCTGTCCCGAGGGGCCTCAGGATGTGGTGGAAGGTGGAAGACCATGCCCACAGGTAGCCCAGAGAGCAGGAGGGAGAGGCTGGGGTTGAGAGCCCATAGACAGGCAGGTTGCCTGGTAGGAAGAGGCTGCCAGGAAGGTGTGGAGTACCGGGGTGGGCTGAGCTTGGACAACACAAGGAGTTCACGGGGTTGAGGTGACAATGTCGCCCGGGAAATCATAAAATTATTATTTTAGAATTGTGAGGTACACGGGCTGAGGCTCGCAGGCAAGAACGGGCCGACAGGGGCATCGGGCCAGCAACGCCCCACAGCCAAGCCCTGCCCTGGGGCAACTTCTGACTGTCCATGGTGGAATGGAATGGATGGCTCCAGCGAGTTCCAGACAGCTTGAAGCTCCAGGGACTCCAGCAGACTGTCCTGAGCTGGAAAAGAACATCTGCTCCTAAGAGGGCACAAAAAAAGGGGACGAGACAGGAGGATGGACTTCAGGACCACAGTCTCTCCCCAAGCATGCAGAAATTCCCATTGGGATTCTTGCCAGCAGGGGGCAGTGGCTCCATGGAAAACAGCATGCAAATTCCCCTCACAGGACACCCGTGAGTCACCCTTCAGAAACACAGAACCATGACTCTAAAGATGGCTCTAGGAAACATGAGTTTCCACTTTGAACCACTTTGAATATTCTGACGGGGCTTCCTGTTATTTCAGAAGAAGCCAATTCCCCACATAGTTAGTGCTCAGGAAAGAGAAGTCCGAGGGAGCTCACTCAGCCCAAAAGCCTGCCCTTCCTCTTCCTCTCCCTGTGGTGACTGTGATGACAGGAGGAACTGCAGCTCTCCTGAGCCCGTGGCTCCCAGGTGCTGCGGCCACGGTGCTGAGACTGTCCGTGGGTTTCTAGAGCACCAAAGACTCCTACAATGCCAGTAGAGGATGAGGGTCATGGCCTCAAGGCCAAGGTGACCTCCCCAAGGTCTAAAGGCCACCCTAGTTCTCTCTTACCCATCTTCCCCTGCTTTCATGATCTAAATACACATACAACCATACACACATGTAAAAACACACACACATGCACACATGCTACTCACATGTATACACTGCACATGCATCATGCATGTATGCATGCACTGCACACATGCACGCACTGCATACATGCATTTAAACACATGTGTGTTGCACGTGTGCACACATTCATACATGCACACTGCACACATATGCGCATATATTCACATGCACGTGCAGTACATATGTGTGCATGCATGCTTACTCACACACATGCACACACTGCACTCATGCATTTATGCACATATGCACTGCACATGTGTGTACACAGAGATACATTCACACATGCATGCACACATGCCCGTACATATACTGCTCATATATGTGCACACATGCACACACAGTCATCCTCCCCAACTGCATCCCACAGGATTGTTCTTAACTCCTGTGCTGCCCAGGTTTAGGGTGGGCCCATTTGCTTCTGCTTAGCTTGCCCTGGAGGGTCTGTCCAGCCGCTGATGTGTCTCTCCATCACACTGCCACCGAGCCTACTGGCACCGGCTTAGCTGCTGGTGTCCACATTTCACTCCTGAGCATTCTAGCTCCCTGGCTTCTGGAAAGTATGGATCTTCCAAATTCCGTGTCTTATCTCTGGCCAAAGGTCAAGACCCAGCAGTGGGTGCCTTGCCTCCCAAGAGCCCCTTTGCCTTACCAGGCACCCATCTGCATCAGTCTCCTGCCTCCTGGGACTTAACAGGTCCTGCACCTACAATTTCCAACCTGGTTCTCTTGGATCCCAAAGTGTCTGTGGCACCTGGAGAGAACCACCCCGGCCATGGACACTTCCTGCATGGTGACACTAATGAAAGACATTTGAAAATGTGAAAGGAAGGCTGAAATGACAGCCAGCCCAGAGACAATACTCTAACATATCCTGTGTTTATTCATCCAGCTAATGATGATTGACAACCCAATGTCACTTAGCAGACTCTCCATGGTGACAATGACTGGATGGCTGATGCTGAATTTTACCTATAACTACCTCCTCTCCCTAAATTCAAATCCAGTTCTAACCATACCACTCCCACACTCTTAGCCACCCTCATTTTATAACCTGAGACTTTTAAGCAAGGCAAGGGTATGATTTAGAAAGAGATTTCATGGTTAAAATTTGCCTTCTCACTTTCAGTTCAATGCTTGCTGATAACACTGTCCCTAATTAACAACCACAGCAGTGTATCAAGTGCAATTGACATTTGTTTAGAGTTAGCAACCACCTCCTAAAAATGTCATGCTAAGAATAAAACTATGTGATTCCGCAGAGGAAATAAAATACATATCCAGATGAAATTGCACCAAGTTATGGGCAAACTGAAATCTAAAGTTAGAGAATTATTTGTGCATTATTTAGTATTCACCACTCGCAGTGACACTGTGTTAGATGCATGCCCTAGTGTCATGTGTTGAGCTCTCCCCACATGCTGCACACACAAGGTTCCCATCATGTGTCATCAACTGCTGCAGCCCCAAGATCACTCCTGAGCCACACTCCCAATCATACAACAAATCGATGTGGGTCACTCATGACTTGCACATGGGTCTGCACAGTGGCTGCTGGCAGTGGGTAACTGTGGGGGACCATCTAGGTGGCTTTTACAAAAGTCCGGGAAGAGAGTCCCACCTCTTGAGACCCAAACGGTCTCAAATCCCATGTGGGGAGGGGAGAACAGGTGTGGTGGCTTCTCTCTCTAGCTTTGGTCCTCTGCTTAAGCTCCGGGCCTGTCTGCAAGTGCACACTGAAATCCACCCAGTTTACGAGGCTCGGCTATGTCTTCATCTTCCAAATAGAAAACCCTAATGGTATCAAGCACAAACTTCTCCACGGCGGGCCCCTGCTCTACTCGGTCAAAGTCATTTCTCACAGCCCTCGAGCCCTCTCCTCTCAGACCTGGCACTGTCCCACGAGGATTCTAGGTCCTCCTCCTTGGTCTCTTCCCTCTCTGTTTCACCTCCTCGGGATTTAACTCTCTGTGTGCAGTTCACACAGAGTTATTTATGAAAGAGAAATGAACATTTCCCCACTTCTCAGAACTGGGCCAAGGAGAAGGGAACAGGACTTGGGATCAGAGAAATACAGTTCTCCCTGGCTCCTGGGGGACTTGGGGAAGGCCTGTGGAAGGAGCCTTGCGCTCAGATGAGATGCTGCCTGTACCTGATGGCCCCCGCCCTCGCTCCAGCTGTGGGCCCCTCTCTGGACCCCACTGGTCCCCAAGCCCAGCAACATTCCCTCTGTGTCACTTTCTATCTGTTCCATGGAGCTTGGACTGCATGTCCTATTGCATTCCTCCCAGTCCTGGGTGCAGTAGGAAGCCACGTGGGGCAGCCCTGCCAAGGTTTGCTTAGGAGCTAACAGGCAAGGCGTCCCTGCAGATGCCCTCACTGCTGCAGAAGGCCCATCCTCCATTCGGCTCCTGTTGCTGAAACCATACCCCATGTGGCTCGGGATGGTCCCTGAGGCCCCTTACACAGTCGCCAGCACACACCTACCCATGCTGCCCCCACATGTCCGTTCTCCCCAAGGCCCCTTTTCTGTTGCCCACTGCAGGTTTTCATTTCGGCTGAGACCCTGTCCTCTGGGTGAGAGAACCCCCGGTGCAGCTCTGAGCCCATCACACATGGCCCTGGAGGAGTCACCACAACAGGAGGCCCAGCAGAGCGATGGGTGGCTTCCCAGAGCACAGCCCCGGCTCAGACGCAGCCCTTGATGACCATGGGTTGAAGTGAGCACATGGAAAGATGGCAGACATGCAGCTAGGACTGGTCCAGCCACATGTCCAAGGCCCTCCGGAGGCAGCCTGGCTTCCCCTGGGTTGAGGCACACCTTTGGTCAAGGTCTCAAGCTGAATGGGGCACAGAATTGAAGAGTCTGCATTCTGAACAACATCTACCTCATTCTTTGCCCAGCTTCTCTCCAGCATGCTCAGATCCCAAGGGAGTACCAGGCTGCTTATCCACAAAAGGCCTTCGCGCCCCAGAGCTTGCCCCTGCCTCATGGGAAAGAGACCCGCTAGATACCCCGCCCCTTGCCTCACAGCAAAGAGATCTGCTGGCTACCCCTGTCCCCTCTGGGCTTCCTCCCTGACACTGCATGTGCCAGAGGCCTCACAGCCTTCTTCCCGCACTTTTCTTTAGCAAGCTTTGGTGCTGAGGATGTGTTCCCTGGAAGCCCTGATTCGATCTCATGTTTGTGCCCTTCCTAGGCTTTCTCTGCACACTTTACATCCATCACCTCACAGGAAGCATAAGACTCCTTCCACAGGCTCTGCCCAAGTCCCCCAGGGGCCAGGGAGAACTGTATTTCTTGATCCTAAGTGACTGCTCCCTTCTCGTTGGCCAGTTCTGAAAAGTGGGGAAATGTCCGTCTCGCATTCATCATTAACTCTGTGTGAACCACACACAGAGAGTTGAATCCTGAAGACGTGTGGGCCAAAGGTTAGTGCATGGGGAGCACTCCCTCCCTCCACTCAACCTCAATTTAACTTTTTTAACTCAAATTTCAAAATAAGTTTAAAGGAAAGAAAGAAAAGGATGCAGTGGGCTAAAATTCCTTTTAAAGGGGCTCTTCTGGATATTCAGCACAGTCCCACATTGAATTCAGCCTTGATTTTGTGGACTCCTGGAAGTCCAAGCTCATGAGCTAGGGATGGGTTCCCCACACCAACTCCTTCATGAATGGTAACTAATTACAGTGACAATATGGGGGCTTCCCCAGTGCTCCCCCACCCCTACCAGGGCAGGACTTCCTCCCAGGGATGAGCTGAGCCACCCCTGGGGCATTCCCTGCTGTTGTCCTGGGAATGCAGAACTTCGAGGCAGATGCCAGAGACTTCCACACTCCACAGTGGAGAGAAGGTGGCCTGCCTGGGCTCCAATAAGGCAAGATAAGGAGATAAGAAGTAAAGAAGAACCGGAATATTCTGTCCGACCAAAAGCTGCTCCAGAGGCCCAGACTGTGGTCCAGAGGGCCAGTAGCTTGCAGCATGCTTGAGGCTCAGGACATGTCTGTTGCAAGGTGATTTTGGCAAAAAGATCCACGGGCCAACGTGACTATGAGCAGCAGATCCTAATTCAGTGAACTGAGGAAAGTTTTCAAAAGAGGGACCCGGTAGAAGTAGTCTCAGACCAGGCGCAGTTGTAACATCATAATTCTAATCATGGCTGTTATTTCTGAAGGTTGAATTCCTAGTTTAATAACTCAAAGTACAATGTCTGACATCCTTAGAAGATAGAGTTCAAATACACCCAATTTTTAAAAAAAATCTTCATTCACTGGCCATACAAGAGGGAAAATGGGTTCAAGGTGTCCTGAAGAGTGGTGACATTATTTAAATGCCACTGCTAATCTGGGTGCAGACAGAGGAGCCCCACTCGGGGCCTGCCCTTCAGATGCCAGCCGGCTGGCCCAGCATCCCCAGCCGAGCTGTACACTGTCCTGCTCTTATTCCAGCTCTCCCATGTCTGCGCTCAAGATGCTGGTATTTTCTGCCTTCTTTGCTGCTAAAGGGCAGAGGAGCTGTGGTGGAAATGCCTGTCCTGTCTCAAGCCTCATTTATGATGATTTATACATTATACAGGAACCACACCTGCAGCAGCTCCCGCCTGACATGCAGGAAGCTTTTCAACTTAAGAGGTTCCGAAGTGCTTACAACTTGCTGTGGCATTCTAAAGACGGCTTAATCAGGAAGGAACCACAGTCAGAAAAATGGGTCCTGCCTGACCTACGTGCCAACAAAGCACCCAGGGCAGGGTGGGTACAAGAGGTGGCGGTTACTGCAAACACAGCAGGCTCAGCAGAGCCTGGTCCCACAGGGATGCCAGGGGGCCCCTGTGGAGATAGCAATCTTCTTAGAAGGAACAATGGAGGCCAGGTGGGTAGCAAGCAGTCCTAGCTACTTTGGGAGACTGAGGTGGGAGGACTGCTTGAGCCCAGGAGTTCAAGACCAGCATAGGTAACATAGCAAGACCCCATGTTTACAAAAAATACAAAATAGCTGGATGTGGGGGCACATGCCTATAGTCCCAGCTACTTGGGAGGCTGAGGTGGGAGGATCGTTTGAGCCCAGGGGTTCAAGACAGCAATGAGCTGTGATTGTGCTGCTGCCCACCAGCCTAGGCAAGAGAGTCAGACTCTGTCAAAAAAAAAAAAAAAAGAAGGAAAAAGAGAGACAGAGACACAGAAAGAGAGAAAGAGAAAGAGAGAGAGAGGGAGGGAGGGAGGAAAAGAGAAGGGAAGGGAGAGGGAAGGAGGAAGAAAGGAAGGAAGGAAGGAAGGAGAAAGGAAGGAAGGAGGAAGGAAGGAAGGAAGAGAGTGTGTGCTCTCTCCATCCTGAGCTGCCTTTAAGCAAATGAGCACATTTTGTGCATGTGTTAATTGTGGATGAGGCCCCAAAACTTCCTGGGAGCACAGAGGAATTCTCAGTGTCAGAGCTGCAGAAATTTGGAAACAAGACAAATGTGGCTTCCACCTAGAGGAAAAGCCAGTGGAATGGACCCCTTATGCTAAAGGCAGCCAAGCAAGCAAGTGGGGTCTCTGTCTGCAGGGCTGCTGTCTCTTCCGGAGAGCCCTTGATTAGAGCCAAGCCTCATAACTACCCTGGGCCTCTTGGGACATACCAGCCTAAACTCCTGTGGTCCCTCTCTCTCTTCTTTAATCTCTCACTCCTCCTTCCATACTTTAAGTAGATCAAAGTCAGAAACACTTCAAAAATAACTCTAAACATGGCTGTTTCTCAGCGCTTACGTCTGTGTACACTCTAAGGACAGCAAGAAAGCCCTCTGTGACGGACTGAGCACGTGTCCACTTTTCCTGTCTCCATGGCAAGGACTTGGGCATTTCTTTACATAGCTAACTGTGCTCACACGATTAGAAATATTGTCTCCTGCCTCCTTAACCTTGCTTCCCTGTACCTCCACCCCACAAGCCACATAAAAGCTGACACAATTGACTCTTCCTAGCCTGCCACTTGAATACATCCTGGGAGGCCATGTGCACATAGATGCTGCCCCAGTGGATTGCATTTGGGGACATTTGTGCCATGACAGTGGAGCATGGGCTGATGTGAGTGCTCCTCAGGGAATGGGATCCTCAGCACAACAGACATGCAGTGCGTCAACAGCACTCACAACTCATCAAGCCGATGGCTAATGAGAGATTTCTCAGTGGATCGATGGCACAATGTGGTCTGTAAGAGTGTCAGAGCCACAGCTGCAAACACGCACAGAGCTGAGCATAGAATAGCCATGTGACATTGTGGTTTCAAGCAGTTGCTGGGCCTGAAAACTGCGGCTTTTCAAAAGCATACAGTCTCTCTGACTTTGTTCTCAAGGAAGGGGGCTGCGCCTCAGCTTTGAACCATTGAATTGAAACCCCTGTGGAATCACCATCACGTCCCCAGTCACCCTCCACCTTCTATAGGATTGTTCTCTAGGTAAAAAAAATCCCAAAAGAGCCTCTTCTTGGAAAGTCCCTCATCCACCCTTCCCAGAGGATTCACTTGGCCCTTCGAAGACAGGGTAGAGGCCAAGGGCACTGGGCTCCCATCCCAGTCATGTACGCCCATTGCAGAACCACACCTCCATTCATGGAAAGGAGACAGCTCTCACCTGTAGGGGACCAAGTGCTGGGTCTGAGCCTGGTGCAGAAGGTGCTCAAACACCAGTTCCAGGAGGTGCACCTGTTCAGAGTGGTCACTGTTCGTTTCTGTTTTGGCCTTCTTTGATGCCAATCAAAGTGGGTGGTTGCTTCCTGTATTCAGTCCTTACATGCAGCTGAAGCCCAGGTTGGCTATTTTGCTGTCCTATGTCCAGATGAGACATGTCACAGGTAGGAAGGAGCCAGACAGACAAGGCCCTGCGCTCCTGGGATTCCGTCAGCCAAAGTCCATGGATGGGCCATGGCAATAAAAGCCATAAAACATAACATAAACACAAACCACATAAACACATAACGCCTAACATAAACACCTAACACTTGCCAAATAAACACATAAACACCAAGCCACATAAACACCCTGAGGTGGGCTCCTCAGGCAGGGGCCAGCCATGGGGCCCCCATGACCCCAATTTCACTGTTTCAGTCACTGGGACGTGGTGCCAGCAGCTTTACATGAGGTTCCACATGCTCGACTCTGGCAATAACCACCCAGCCCCATCATACCCGCCTCAGCCCAAGGGCCTTCTCTGGGGGTGTCTGTTCAAGCCCTTAGCCAGTTTCTCTACCAGGTTTTCCACCTTTCGTTACTGATTTGAAATCAGCATAAATTCTAAAAGTTCTTTATCAGATATATGGTGGCCCATAGCTTCCTAGCTCTGATCTTGCCTGCTGGCTTTCATTCTGGTATCTTTGATTTTTTTTAAAAGTTATTAATTTTAATATAATTGAATGTGACCCCTTTTTCCTTTGCGATAGTTCTGTCTGTGTCTGATGGTATCCCACCCAGCAAGTCTGAGATCTCTGAGGGAAATTCTCTGCAGCTCTAATTGTAAACCTATTAGGATGTTTTCCAGTGGGGGTTTCTAAGTCCCTAGGGTGTGTAGATGGTGTTTTAGGAAGGAACACTCTGCACCAAGAATAAGAGCACCATGTCTGTGCCAGGAGAGGACCCTGCCCTGCGGCTCTGCGGGTACATCAGCGAAGAGCGAGGTCAGCCACAGGCTGGGACCATGCTGCCTGTCTAAGGTTCCCCCAAGGAAGAGGTAACATGGGCTGTGGGAACGGAGGCCTGAGCTACCTTTTCCCCTTGTCTCCTGTTTTAGATCCAGAGAAGGAAGGACAGAGAGAAGAGGTGACTGAGGTTCCCCAAGAAATGGTGGTGGGCCATTTTCCTGCACTGACCCTTGAGAGAGACAGAGATGAAGAGACAGAGAGAGCAAGAGACAGAGACAGACTGACAAAAAGATAGAGACAGACACAGACAGACAAAGACGCTGACAGAAAGACACAGGGACAGACAGACAGAGAAAGACAAAGAGACAGAGCTACAGAGACAAAGAGACAGAGGCAGAGCCCACTCCACAGCGGACCCATCAGCTCTCTGCCTGGGCCCTGCAATCTGCCTCTTGTGTCCTTGGACGCAACTCTGAGCTGAGTTTTTGCAGGAAAGCACAGCTCATGAATGAAAAAAGGAACCCGGGGGTAGATCGCAGGAGTCCCAGGACATAATTCCAGCAGGAACTAAGACCCATGAGGAGGTCAGGCCAGCAACAACTCAGGGCCTGGAGAGCCCCCATGAAGAAAGGCTGGTCAGAGGCTCCACTGCCAGAGGGCAGGTCTCAGGTCACAAAGGAGAGCAGCCAGAGAAAGGGATACATTTATATGAGTAGAGTGGACCAGGTGAAGCTGTGGGGGCAAAGGTATGGTTCACACAGTGAGGACACCTCCTCTAGCTAGACTCTGCATTGCCAGGAACTGGTCACCAAGCATGAGTGATCTTAACAGAATGATCCTCTTGGAGACAACTGGACCTCACTGACCGTAGGTGCCCATCTCAATGTCTCCCTCCTGCCTGTGACCAGGCAGGTGCTGCTATCAGAATCTCAGGCTGAACACCAGAGAGGTAATGGAGTCATGGGAAGTTTCTGACCACAGTTTGCTGCAGAAGGGCAAAATTCCCAGGCCTGGAGTGCTGCTGGGAGGAACCACTCCAGATGAAAGTGAAATAAGTTAACTTAAGTCACGAAGCCAAGGACAATTACAAGTGTGTGTTTCTTGCATCATGAATGTAGCAGTCAGCTTTCAGTCACCAAGCCAGCCCCAGTTACTGGGATACTTGGAACAAAAATGCTTTGGATGCAAACATACCCTCTCCACTCACTGTGTAATTAACTGAACATCCGACAACAAACAAATCCATATTGATGAAGTTAGACTAGCAGCAACTCATAATTAAAGTATTCAATTACATAATTTATAATGAAGAGCTACGATCAACCCAGAACAATCCTGATGGGACACGATTCATCAAGGTCCTTCCCAAAACTGTGGGCACCTGGGCAATGAGCCTGCATACATGGGGGCAGGGATGTGGGGGCTTTGCAACACCACTGAGCCCTGTGTGTTGGTCAGACTTCTTTTTAGACACTGTTGCTTTTAGCTTATGTGTGACAAATTTTAATAAAGGCTAATAACTCATTTGGTAGGTGCCTCAGTCCATTTGGGCTGCTATAGTAAAATATGATAGCCTGAATAATTTAAAACAACGGAGATACGCTTGTATTTCCCACAGTTCTAGAGGCTGGAAGTCCAAGGTCAAGGCATCAGCAGAGTCAGGCGAGGGCCCACTGTCTGGTTCACAGATAGCACCTTCTCACTGTCCTCACCTGGCAGAAGGAGCAAGGGGTCTCTCTGGTGTCTGTGGTATAAGGGAACTTGTCCCATCATGAGCCCCACCACCTTCATGTCCTAATCACCTCTTAAGGCCTCAGCTTCTGACATCATCATCTTGGAGGTGAGGAATCAACATATGAGTTTGGGAAGACACAAGCATTCAGCCTATTGCAATAGCTACTGAGAAGTAACTTGCAATTACACACAAAGATGAATTCATTTGGCATTCTTTTAGGGTCAAAGAGTATGCCTCCACACTCTCCTGTCCCAGCCCACGTGTACAGAACACAGACACATGAACTGGTGGAATGCAAATCTCGGGCACAGCTGGTGAAATGCAAACCTTTGGACACAGCTTCTGCTCAGCACCTCGTAACCTCCAGACTCCACACACAAACCTGGGCACCTCCTGGCTCTGGGACATGATAATGGTCACCTTGTTGTCTCATTTAAGTCAACAGAAGACTGTTTTTTCCCTAAAATGTGCATGTGGCCAGAAGGATGTCACCAGGTGACTACATACATTTCAGGCTAAGCTGAAGAAAAAACTCAGAGAGGAAGAGAAGGGTCTAAGGTGAGGCACAACTCAAGCCTCATGGTCCAAATGAAATATAGATCCCTTAGGGACAGCCTGTTGCAGGGAGTGGCACACTGGGGTCTCAGGCCATGGGCAGCCATGCCATACTCATGCTTAGACTAGGCTTGCTCTACCTTCTGGAAACCCCCTTAGGTCAAAGTTTCAGAATATGAATAGCAATACAGCTTTTAAGGCTTGGATCCCAATGTAACTCTTGCTAACTGATCTTTAAAGTTGTTTGTGACAGAAATAGAAAAATCACAGAGTCTTGAATGTTAGGCCTTGCTTGAGATGACACACACTCAGTGACAGCATGAGCACACGCTGGAGATCGCCCCACAGAGAAGGTTGGAGCCTGAGAAAAGGTCCTGGGTTGGCCAACCCAGGATGTCTCCTTCCCCTCTGGCTCACACCCGGACATGCGGGTCCTGCTGAGGACATAGCCCATCGTTACAGGACAAAGTGTCCTTCGCCTGCTGACCACATCTTGCAGTGTTCTTAACAACCTTCCTTGGGGCAGTTGGCCCCCTTGGGCTGATTCAGACCAGACGGAGTATGCCTGGAGGAATGCCCACAACCTTTGGTTACCTTTGGCTCACTTTTTGCTCATTATAATACTAAAAATCACACCCTTAGAGAGAAGTTGCAGCCATTCTGTGCATATGAAATGCATGAAGAAGCATGTTCTCACACCACGCCTACACACTAGAAACCTACCCTTCCCGTGCTTAACCCTACACCTGCCCTATGCAAAATGCTATATAATTCACGTGTCTTTCATTTATTTTTTATTTTAATTCATTTTTTAATATATATTATATTTTAAGGATGTGGGATACAATTCAGGATTAGGTATACAAATGGACATCGTATATATAGGTAAAGTCTGGGTCTCCCTTTGGTCCCCACTTTGCCTGGTTTGAGATCAGGTACACTTATTGATGTTATGTGCCCCACCCTCTCACCCCAGCAATATCCCACTACTGCCCATCCCTTTCTTATAGTATTAATCCATGTGCCTTTTACAACTAGGAGAATTTTTTCCTGTCCAGCCACCACACCTGGGGCTTCCCTGCAAGCAAGTTCCCAAACGAAGCCCATGTCTCAACCGTGCCATCCCTTTTGGGGCCGCTGTTGGGGATTCAGCTCCACCTACCAAAGACGCTGTTTGTGCCCAGAAAATACAGTCTGTGCATCAAACGTCTTTGTCCCCTCACAACCCCAGCACTCCTGCATGCTCTCACCAGCCCGAGAGCCCGCCTGGACGACGTCACACTTTGGCTCAAGCACCAAGGGTGAGTGTCTGAGTCTGGACAGGAGCTGGTCTCCCAGAGTGTCAAATCTCTGAGCACCCGGGAAAGGGGAGAGCTGAATGGCTGCCATGGGGTAGGAGGCAGCCGTGTCTGCAAGATTCCTTTCATCAGCTGCACAGTGAGATGTGGCCATGGCCTCAGAGGTGTGGGGGCCAGTTGTGGGGAAAGCACGGATGAACGATGAGGTAGAGGGCTGAGTCAACAGGAGGGTCAGAAACGACCAGTCAGAAGTCAGAGGCACAAGAACTGCGACACACACACACCGCAGCACAAGCGTGCCTGTCATCCGCTGGTTCCCCTGCTAGTGTGGTGACCCCCCAGTTGCTAGAGGCCTTTGAATTCTAAAACTGCTCCAGAAATAGCCTTCCTGTGAGTTCCAGATCAGGAGATAATCAGAGTAGAGAGAGAAAGACAGTTGCCAGTGATAGTGCGTTTTAATAAAAGAACCAACCTAGAGAATGTTCTTGCCACGATGTTGGCTGCCTTCAGTTCTCCCTTCTCTGGCCCCTGCCTGGGATTCTGAAATTCTTTTTCTTGACCCTTGACCCAAGAGATATGTAAAAGGCTTTCCTGACTCCTGAGTCAGCTCGCCTGGGCATTTCCTCCACTTTTCCCATCCATGCGCATGCCAACAAACTGACCTTCCACATCACTCAGCACCTCACTGCTTCAGATTGCAGGTTCAGTGAGTGTTAGGGTTTATGTAACAAATGTCACATAGTTTATTTTTGTATCTTTATCAATGTCTTAAGCTCTATACAGAATCATTAAGTCCTTGAAATTTTCCTTAACTTCTTAAATTCTATTTTTACCATTTTAAGGAATAAATTATATGCTGTGATAGTTAAACTTAGACACTCACAAAAACCTTAATATATATCCTGCATGCATGCCAACCTTTTGTTCCAATTATCAAATTATTGTTTGTTTCTACTTCAGCTTCCTCTAGACCATGAATTTCTTCTGCATTAGTTAAGACAGGCTTTGGTGATGCTACAGTAACAAATTGACCCCAAACTTTGGTGACCTAACACAGCTTTCCATCTTGTTCACAGAAGTTTGTTGTGAGCCAGGTGGCTGCTAAGCCTGCCTTGACTCCCAGTGGTGACTCAGGGATCCAGTCTGTTTCCGTTTATGGTTCTGCCGGCTCAATGCAAGACTCCCAACTCTCCAGGGCAGAAGAGAAGTGGAGGGTTTTAAATGCTTCAGCCCAAACAGGAGTTAGGAACAAAATGCATCTGTGATCATAGTCACATTTACGTAGTCCATTGTCACAATGGGCCTCACTGAAGAAGGGTTGAAAGTAAAGGTCAGGCGCAGTGGCTCAAGCCTATAATCCCAGCACTTTGGGAGGCCGAGGCGAGAGGATTGCCTGAGCCTGTGGGTTTGGGACCAGTCTGGGCAACATGGTGAGACCTCGTCTCTACAATAAATAAACAAATTAGCTGGGCATGGTAGCATACACCTGTAGTTCTGGCTACTTGGAGAAGGCTGAGGCGGAAGGATCGCCAGAGCCCAGCAGGTCGAGGCTATAGTGGCCAGGAGCATGCCAGTGCACTCCAGCCTGGGTGACAGAGTGAGACTCCAACTCAAAAAGAAAAAGAAAAAGAAAGTGAGAGACTGGGTTCGGTGGCTCAGCCTATAATCCCAGCACTTTGGGAGGCTGAGGTGAGTGGATTGCCTGAGTCCGTGGGTCGAGACCAGCCCGGGCAACCTGGTGAGACCTATCTCTACAATAAATAAAAAATGAGCCAGGCATGGTAGCGCACTCCTGTAGTTCTGGCTACTTGGAAGGCTGAGGTGGGAGGATTACCAGAGTCTAGTAAGTCGACACTGGGGTGGCCATGAGTTTGCTACTACACTCTAACCTGGGTGACACAGTGAGACTCCAACTCAAAAAAAAAAAAGAAAGAAAGTAAGTCAGTCCTGGGCTCTGAGGCACACCCCGTCCCCATCCATCTCCATACCCAGCCCAAAGTGGGATCAGGGTGGGCCAAGGGTAGACTGAGGACTGGGCACTCCTGACATTCAGTCAATGTTCCCCAGATAAGGAGAAGTCTCTACTGGCCCCTCACTATTCACAGAAAGAGTCAGCCGTTGTAAGTTCATTTCAATGAGTTATTACCTACTCTTTCTTTTCTTCTCCTTTTTTATGTTTAGAGATTGATCCTTGATCTTCAAACTTTACCTTTGCTTCTCTGGTCAAATTTGTACAAAGGGAGCGTACTGCCCTTTGCTCCCCTCTCCCCCCCAACCCTCCTGCCTGATGACATGTTGGCAGGTACAATTGCTGTTTCCACTCAGAAAGACCACATCAACACAGACCGAAAAGGTCAGCACTCGCCAGGGGTGCCTGACTACCCACACAGACGAGCCCTTAACAAACGATCCAGGAGACAGAAAGCAGCCCTGCTGGTTTTTCCTGGGGTCAGACGCAGGGCCCTTTCGCTCGTATAATCTACTAAATACAGCTGCTTAGTAAAACCAGGCCCAGGGAACGAGCTACAATTGCCTTCTGCTCTCTGAGCATCACCCTCTGTGCCATGGGCACCAAAGTCAGCTGGGAGGGGGGCTGGCCTTCTTGCTCTGTGAGCAGAGGAGCCAGCAGAAGACAGGTGTGTCTGTACTCTTGTCTCTGTGGTCAACATGGAGCCCGTGAGGCCAGCCTCCTTCTTGTCCTCCCTCGGCTGCTCTTTGGCTGTCTTGATTTTCCATGATGCCAGCCCAATGGAGGGACATAAAAGGAACCACAGGATCCTGAAGATCTTTTGGAAACTCAGGGCAGGACTGTAACCTCTAGAATGTAGTTTCATTCATTCAAGTGTTCATTCATTCATCATTTATCAAGCATCTATTATTACTCAGACACTGCACTCAACACTGTGGGTACAAAGGGAAACAGGAAATGACTATGGGTCCCAGGAACAGCTCATAATGTAAGAGGGAAAAGCTCTTACACCAAAACTATACGAGGATGCAATACCTGCCACAGTAAGATGAAACTCAGGGCTGCAGGAAGAGGGAGAAAGAGGACAGAGCCTCTGTCTGGGAGAGCCAGGGTGTCCTCTGGGGATCAAGCTTACACTGGAGGAGGAGCCCTCCTGGTGTGGACACACGGGGCTCCAGGTGGCTTCTCCAGCGTCCTGTGTGTTGGTGCTTCTCTGTCTTGAAAATGCCACAGAAAGCTTATTGCCTAAGGGCACCTCCTGCATGCCACACTGTGAGCTCCCCAAGGGGGATAGCAAGGAAACCCACATCCTAGGATGGGAGCTCCGTCCTACGGCTCTGTCTCAGCATCGCCAATGCAGATGCAGAAGGAGTCACAGAAGCTGGACCTTCTTGGTTCCAACATGTGTGGAAGAGCCAAGAGGCCCTCAACCCACCTTTGCCAGCAGCCTCGCTATGGAAACTTGTGGAAAGGTGTGGAGGAGCCGCTTGGGTTGTCCTGCTGATCGGGGTAACATGAGTACTTCTGGCATTTGGGGTGTGGCCTGGAAGGACTCAGATACCCTCCAATGGTTGAAGATGCACCCTAACCCAGAATCATCCTCTGGCCAGTCATATAGGAGATAACCTGTCTGCAATTTTCTGAAGGAGAATATAATTCCATTTATATATAAACACAAGGTGGGGGTTTTCACACAGTTCTGTTAGATAAGTAATCATCCAGGATGCAACCATAATGCAAATCCGGGTAAAGCTGTACTTTCTTCCAAATTTGCCAAGAGCCTCAGTAGCAGCACTGCTCGTGGTGACACAGCCAGAAGCACCACAGTCTGCCCTGGTGGCTCCCATGGGATGCTGTGCCCAGGTGCATCCTCTCTAGACCCTCTCCTGTGCTTGTGCGTAGGTACTCATATCAAAATGCACATATTATCATCACTTACTTTTCTCATATCTGTTACGTCTTGGCGAGGGCATTACACTGATTTTTTAAAATCTTTATGTGTCAGAGAATTCTATCGTTTATTGTTTTATTTCAGGCTTGTAAAAGGGGGTATACAAAAATAAAAAGCGTCTGCAAATGGTCAGACACGTGACCCGTGGCAACGCCAGCCCTGGGGTAAAATCTGCAGAAGGTGCTGCTGTCAACCGTGGGTCCAAGGAAGGTAGCAGGGGGAAGGGAGGGGCTTTTGGATTGGTAAAGGAACATGTGGGCAGGAGGCAGCCCCAGCACACGCAGGATGGTTGACATCAGTTCACACATGTGGCCAGTGGATGTCCTTGCATGCAAAGCCCAGGTGCCAGTGGCCTGCAGGACTCTGAAGGGGTGTAGGGTCCATGGTACTGAGCAGGGCTGCTGCCAGGAGGCAACACCCACCTGGCGTGATGGAGCAGGGCATCACCTTGGCCTGAATCTGCTCAGGAAGAAGGCATAAGTGTGTGTGCCCACGGTGGAGTTCCATCTTTTGTACCTGTGCTGTTGTATCAGCCATTTTCAACAGGAAATAAATATGGGAAGGCAGTCACCTCACTAAAGTTTCCATCACAACCCAGAACGGTAGAAAGAAGTCATGCATACTTAAAATGACTGATTTGCAAGGGGAATAAAGCACATTCCCAGATAAACCCGAGTCGTTTCATTTCAGAAGAATTTAGTCAGAATATTTATTTGCTGCTTCACAAAGGAGAGGGCAGACTTCATCAGGGATAAGATCTGCCTGCCTGGTTTAGACAAAGACAGTCTCCTGCCACCTTTCATATTCAAATCCACCAAGATTAGGTCAACTCCTAGGGGAGGCAGCCAGAGTCTCAGTCTCCCCTCCAGTGCCTCTACCTGCCAGGCATAGGTCTCAGAAAGCTGTTTTCTGAGGGCAAAAGATGTTCTTAAAAAACAAACAAAAAACAGAGAGATAGGTAAATACAATAACCAGATGCTAGGGGCCTATGTGGTGGTGAGGAGCCCTGGGCACCTGGTAGGCCAGATCTGCCCCTCCCAAGTCTCAGCCGTTGCCTTGGCCAGCATCCAGTGGGGACAGCACTGCAGGGATGGGGGACATACTCCCTGGACGCTGGCCCACGCGCCCACCCCTTGCCTTTGACAGACTCTGAGCCAACTGCAAGGCTGACTCTGGGGGAGGCATGAATGCACTCCTCCTCATGCTCCTCCAGGGAAAACACAGTTCCATTGTGCCTACCACCCACTTTTTATTTTCACTGAGTTTCCTAGAATTTGGTTATTCTGTCCTTCCCAAAGAGCCTACCCAGCAAATTTTACCGCACAACATGCCTGGAACAAAGCAGCCAACAATGAAACTCAGAGGCACCCCTTGAATAAAGGCATCACCCAGAAAATGCACTAAATTAGAATTTAATTGCTAGAAATTACTTTCAATTATAAAAATTACGACAAATTACTTGTTGAATAGACACATTCTTTCACCACCATTAATAATTTAAAATTGCTAATTGCACGTAATTGTAAGTAATTGTTGTTCTTTGGTGAGAATCAAGGTACTATATTATGTGAGGCCCGATCTGCCAGGGCTGGGCCCCACCTCCCCGCACCTCTGTGTGTGGCGGCAGGAGCCAGATCTCCTGGGTAGAGAGAGTCACGGGTGACAAGGGCCTGGTGCAGGTGAGTGGGGGCTGCCTCCTCCATCAGCCCCTCAGGGACAGCAGGTGGCCAATGGGGGACCTTCTCATGGAGCGGTCCCTCAGCCGTCCTGAGAACAGTGAATCTGTATTCCAGTTAAACCCAAATTCTCAAGAAAGCATCATCTTGCTGCCTTAGAAGTACTAGAGTGGCATTCTGATGCTGTTGCCTTGAAGTTTTATCTGCCACAGCTCCTACAAAGTCTTGTGTGACAGCTAAACTCACACAAGCCAAACTCTGGGCTTCCCCCTCTCCATCTGTACCTTCCCTCTCTCTCCAGAGGTTCTTCTCTTTCCCTCTGGAAAACCTCTCCATCCTTCAAGGTCCTGCTCTGTTCCAAGACTGGCCCTCAGGGAACACAGCACCTTCTGCCTCTCTGGCCCCAGGAAGTTGTGGTCCTGCACAGCCTTGTTGGTATCTTTAGTGTTTATAAGTTGGCTGCATAAACTGAGGGCTGCAACCAGGCTTGCAAAGTTTCCAGGTCCCCACAGAGCTATGTTCAGGGGCTCCAGGGAAATCTGCTGATGAATCTGGGCAGGAATCTGCCTTCTGGGGGAATGCCCTGGCCTTTGTGTCTATGAGACCAGGGAGATGTGGAGAGCCAACTAGGCTGGGCCGTGCCCCTGCTTCCTGCCCTGAAGCCACATTTCAGACCTTAAAGAAAACAGGACTCTGATGTTATAGGAGGAAATGACCATGGGCTCCTTGGCTTGCAAGTGCTCCCCTGGGCATGTGGATGACCTCCTTGAAAGCAGAGTGGAGGGAGGGGAGGTCATCACCCTCCACATGGGGGCTAAGGGCAGTGAGCCTGGGGATTGCTGGCTAGAGGCCACTCAAGTTCAAGCTCTCAGGCAGCCCACAGCAGGGCAAGGACTGGCCACTGTCTCCTTAACTGGGGTAGGATAGGTTCTTCTGGCTGGCTGTGGATAAGAATGCCTGATCAGACAGATACTCTAAACTTGACTCTTCCTCTGTGAATAGTCTCTTCCTCTGTGGCCATCCTCTCTCTCTCTCTCTCTCTCTCTCTCTCTCTCTCTCACACACACACACACACACACACACACACACACACACATACATACACAGACAGACACACACACATGTACACAAACACATCTTTACACATCAAGATTTGATTTCCCTTCATTGATTACTTTGAGGACTAAGTGTCAGAGAAGGTAAGATGACAGCTTTTGAAATGTGGCTTCCTGTTCCCCAGGATTCCCTGCTGGGTCTCTACTTGGTCCTGGTCTCCGCATACCAGCCACAAGAAACCAGCGTCCTTGGCCACCCTGTGGACATCAGTGCTGCAGGCCACCAAGGGAATGCGCTCCCAGTTGAGGAAACCCATGCCTGAGGCCAGCCAGAGATGGTCACCTGCATCTGGAAGCCCTCCAGTCTGCTAGCTGAAGCAAAATCCTGACAAAACTGCACCCTGAACTCAGCAAAAGGAAGGAGGAGAGAGTGCCCGGACCCAATCACTCATCCCCAGGACTCTTCCTCATTACACAGGTCCTGGGCTGGATGTCAGCCAGGTGCACCCACGGATGGGCACCTTTCCACACTAGAAACGGCTTGGAAGCCGAGGTGCTGGTATGCTGGGCGCTCACCGAGGGTTAGTAACACACATCGTTCAATGACCCCAGCCTTTCCTCCAATGTTCAGCTCCAGAACGTGAGTTGGAGAAGAGAAAAACACTGTGTGCTCCTCCCTCCTGCCAGCTCAGAAAAGGAGCCCCGTAAGCCTCACACTCACTTCATTTGGCCCTGATTACTCCCCATGGAAGGAGGAAGAGACCAGGATAGCCATGAGGGCCCGATATGGCTGCACTCATTCCTGGGACCCTGAGGGAGAGGGATTTGCCATCAGGGAGAGGGCAGTCAGCATCTTCTTCCTCTTCTCCTTTCTGTTCCCATTGCTATTGTGTCCTTGTCTGATAGAAAGGCTCTTGGTAGGGCATGAACCCTTGGAGACCCCAGGCAGCTATGTAGCAGGGAGAAGACAAGAGGAAGGACAGCGTCACAGAAGGCACCAGCCGAGCTCCTGGCTTCCTCAATGTCCAGACACAGAAAAGGGAAGTCGAGTCCTCACCTGGCATCACCCAGAGAATCATCAATCTGCAAGATGTCAAGGAGGGGGCCCCCAAAGGACATTGCCTGGAGAGAAGACAGGCATCCTCATGAGGCCTGAACCTGCCCTGCCAGCATCCTCACATCATGCTTCTAGAATATTCCTAAAACCAGAAGGACATAGGACTCTCCTTCCAGAATGTAATTCCTAATGGACAGAGGGGTAGGAACCAAGTATACGAATCACCCACCTCATCCCAGGTGACCTTTCACCCCAGGGAAGAGGAAATCAAGGTCAAAATTCTACCATTTAAAAACAATCAGTAAGAACCAATAATGCCCCTACTGCTACCTGATTTGAATGGACAAGTAAACTTGACACCACAGTTGTACCAGTTAAAATGTATACGTCTTGTTAGCACCATGAAGACAGTCGAGATCAACCAGAGACTCATCACGGACCCCTGGACTTCCCTCATTGTCCCCCAAGCTGCCCCTGAATGGCACCAAGACACTTAGAAGCAGTTTGCTCTCAAACAACATAAACTTTTTAAAGGCTTTAATTTGCCTATCACATTCTTCTTTTCCCACAGACCGCATGAATATAAATTGTGTCCCGCTCCATATCTGGAATATTGAATCCCAAACCCACAGCATCTGAGCACATCTGGTTTGCTTGAACCCACTCAGAAAGCGGTTCACCCCCGCAGGAAGAGGTCTGCCCAGAGAGGCAGCAGGTCCTGAGATATTGAACACCACAGTGGAAGGACATCGCTGCCTGGAGGAAGAAGCTAACCAGAACTCGCATGGGGAGCTGGTGAAGACACGGGGTTTGGTCTGCAGTCTCTGCGAGACAGGGAGAGGAGGCAGGGGCAAGGCTGTTCTAGAAATGCAAGAGCCTCTCTCAACTCTGAAGGCTCCAGTCTTCACACACACAGACCATTTTCATGCCTTTAATCGGGCCTCTCGGATGTTTTCTGAAACTATGTCTTTGAAGACCTTTCATGGTAGATGGAGAGAAAGAGAGAAAGGAGCAGATGGAGAGAGAACCAAGAAATGAAAGCAGGAACCCAGAGTGGAAAGAGGGAGAGTCGGGACCAGGTGAAGGACCCGACACTGTGCAGAGACACAGCCTGTGGGTTTTGTCCACAAGTGTAGATTCTCTGGGTCAGTTCATTAACTCAACAAGAGAAAAATCACAACACTCTTTCTAGCTCAGGGTCATGTTACCAATTTTCAAATTTTCCCAAACATTGAACAATGGAAGTGGTTTGCAGAGAGAGAGAGAGCTCAACTGTCTAGTAAAATTAGAGAAATAAAAAGTCTACAAGGACTGAAGTGACAAAAATGGGCAGCAAAGAAGCAGAAGCAGCTGGGCTCGGTGGCTCAGCCTGTAATCCTGTACTTTGGGAGGCTGAGGTGAGTGGATTGCCTGAGCCCGCGGGTTCGAGACCCGCCTGGGAAACTTGGCAAGACCTCATCTCTACAATAAGTCAAAAATTAGCTGGGCGTGGTAGCGCGCGCCTGTAGTTCTAGCTACTTGGAAGGCTGAGGTGGAAGGATCGCCGGAGCCCAGCAGGTCGAGGCTGCAGTGGCCGGGAGCAGCCACTGCACTCCAGTCTGGGTGACAGGGTGAAACTCCAACTCAAAAATAAAAAAATAGGCTGAGGTGAGTGGATTGCCTGAGCCCGCGGGTTCGAGACCCGCCTGGGCAGGCGAGACCTCATCTCTACAATAAATCAAAAAATTAGCTGGGTGTGGTAGCGCGCGCCTGTAGTTCCAGCAACTTGGAAGGCTGCGGCGGAAGGATTGCTGGAGCCCAGCAGGTCGAGACTGCGGTGGCTGGGAGCGGCCATTGCACTGGCGACAGAGTGAGACTCCAACTCAAAAAAAAAAAAAGAAGCAGAAGCTTCAAATCAACCCCATGCCCAGAAACAATCTGGGCACAGGGTACATGCCAGGTCCCAAGTGGCCCCACTGCTGTGTTGGAAATATAAACTAATTACAGGATAACAATATAGCAAACACTCAGAAGTGTTGGTCACTTATTCATCATCACATCTTTTATTTATTTATTTTTTATTATGGTATTGTGGGGTACAGTTAGGGGTTAGGCATACCAAAATGCTTCGTTCAGGCACCCTTGATGACAAGAGGTGTCTCCCCATCCCCAGACAGATATTTACCACCATTAATCCCATCGCCCTCACCC